>ML106688.1:8082-56768 GCA_003697995.1 Taxidea taxus jeffersonii | reverse complement strand
AAAGAAAGAAAGAAAGAAAGAAAGAAAGAAAGAAAGAAAGAAAGAAAAAGAAAGAAAGAAAGAGAGAGAGAGAATAAGACAATTGGGGTTCATGACTGCCTTGAGGATGAGTGAATTCCTATTACACAAATGACCAGTTGTGGAAAATCACAACAGTCAACAAAGAAGCAGTTTAAAGAAACATCTTCGTTGCCTTCAGAAATCTTGCCCCGATATAAATTGGGCTTTGTTTGTCCTCCCAATGCAATCATGGCAGAATGAAACCATATCATTATTTTTAATGCCAGGAAATTTAAGACAAACTATTAGCAAGCTATTTTAAAACAGTTGTAATTTTGAGTCTTTATAATTTATTTAACTTCCTGGAAAATAACATATACAACCCCACATCTTCCAAAGTTCATTTTTTGAGTTTTTCAAAAATATTTAAATAAGTGCTAGAGTATTTTTTTAATTTTTATTATTATTATTATTATTTCCATTAACATATAATGTATTTTTTCTTTCAGGGGTACAGGTCTGTGATTCATCAGTTTTACACAATTCACAACACTCACTATAGCACATATCCACCCCAATGTCCATCACCCAGCCTCCCCATCCTTCCTACCCCCCTTCCACTCCAGCAACCCTCAGTTTGTTTTCTGAGATTAAGAATCTCTTATGCTTTGTCTCCCTCTCTGACTTAAAGCTTTGTTTCATTTCTTTCCCTCCCTTCCCCTATGATCCTGTCTTGTTTCTCAAATTCCTCATGTCAGTGAGATCATATGATAATTATCTTTCTCTGATTGACTTATTTCACTTAGCATAATACCCTCTAGTTCCATCCACGTTGTTGTAAATGGCAAGATTTCATTTTTCAATGGCTGCATGATATTCCATTGTATACATATATACCACATTTTCTCTATCCATTTATCTGTAATGAACATCTGGGCTCTTTCCATAGTTTGGCTATTGTGGACATTGCTGCTATAAATATTGGGATGCACGTACCCCTTCAGATCACTACGTTTGTATCCAAGGGGTAAATACCTAGTAGTGCAATTGCTGGGTCATAGGGTAGCTCTAAATTCAACTTTCTGAGGAACCTCCATACTGTTTTCCAGAGTGGCTGCACCAGCTTACATTACCACCAGCAGTGTAGGAGGGATTCCCTTTCTCCACATCCTCACCAACACCTGTCATTTCCTGACCTGTTAATTTTAGCCTTTCTGACTTGTATGAGGTGATACCTCACTGCAGTTTGGATTTGTATTTCCCTGATGTCGAGTGATGTTGAACACTTTTTCATGTGTCTGTTGGCCATTTGGATATCTTCTTTGCAGAAATGTCTGTTCATGTTTTCTGCCCATTTCTTGATTGGATTATTTGTTCTTTGGGTGTTGAGTTTGATAGTTCTTTATAGCTTTTGGATACTAGCCCTTCACCTGATATGTCATTTGCAAATATCTTCTTCCATTCTGTCAGTTGTCTTTTGGTTTTCTTGACTGTTTCCTTTGCTCTGTGAAAGCTTTTTATCTTGATGAAGTCCCAATAGTTTATTTTTGCCTTTGCTTCCCTTGCCTTTGGCAATGTTTCTAGGGAGGAGTTGCTATGGCTGAGGTTAAAGAGGCTGCTGCTTGTATTCTCCTCCTCAAGGATTTTGATGGATTCCTGTCTGGCATTTAGGTAGTGCTAGAGTAGTTTTAAGAAAAGCATGCCATACTCACCTTCTTTTACCCACAGTCTTTATGAGTGTGTCTATACCACTGTATCACCTAAAGAATTATTGTGGAGAAGAAAAAAAAGGTATATCAAAATATTTTCATATTCACAATAATATTTTTTAAATAGTGATATCATATGTTAACATGCTTGATTATGTTATTTCAATTTTTTTCCTTATTTAGGACAGACAGCTAATGCATACATTCATAGACTCTTAGAGGGTCCTTAACACCTGGCCTATTAATCACCACAGCCTTTGTACAGGTGGGAGAACTGAAGCCCCTCAAGATCTTTTGTGTGAAACCACGGTGGCAATGGCTGATGAGAGAATTATTTTTAGGTGAGAAATGTTGTTTAAAAAACCACAGTAAAATTTATCATCTGTATGTTCTGTTTATACTCAAGCAGAACCATTAGCTGTTCCCAGTCTCTCAACTTGGAACAGGAATATGTGGAAGGCCATGAGTTCACTCTCTGGTAGAAGAGAATCAAGAGGGCAAGATTCTAGTTCCACCTGAGATCTGTAGCTGAGCTGAGTGTGCAAACTTTTTCTGTAAAGGGCCAGATAATAAATATTTTTGGCTTTAAGGGCCAAGAAATGTTACGTAGATATTTATTAAAGATAAAATAAATTTCTCCAATATTTTTCTTGATGAAATTTGAAGTATAGTAATTGAGTAAAATTGTTTGTAATATAGATCTACTAATGAGAAAAACAGAATTCTTTTGGGGGAGATTAACATTCTGCTTAATATAAAAGCTCAAAGGTTAAAAAAATTCCTTTTTTGTGGGATATACAATACAGTCAGGGAGCTAGATTTGGCCCATGGGCCATAGTGTATCCATCCCTGCTTTTGAGTATGGCACTCTATAACACAAATGTTCTCCCATCTATCCACTGGAAAATCTGGGGTAGGTTTCTTAGAAAATAATGTGTAAGATATAATACTCCATAGGTAAATAAGCCTTCACTAATTTAAAGCTTGTAGTAAATGGAAGTTCTGGTATTACCAATCCAGTATTACCAAATTGAAAATAGTACTGATGAGAACAGCAGGAAGAAGTTGAATCATGACAAGAATGTATCCATAATCAAGAGGTCCTGGGAGAATGAGCCCTTGATCCAGCCTCCTTTTGTGGGACATTTATAAGGCAAAGATGTCAAAAATTGTTCTTAGGCAATGCAATTTTGTGTTTGTTTGCTTTCCTCCATGGAGGGCCCTGGAGGAAGAAGGTCATTAATCACATTTTCACAACCATTTTGTTAGTTCTCAAACCTTGAGCTTTTAATGCTGATTCTCCTGACTATCTCAAGGCCTAATCAGTCTGTTCTAATTCTTTACAGATGAACAGTTTTCTGACAAAGAAAGAATGGGATACAAGATCAAGACTTTTAAGGCTTTTGGGGAGAATGAGGCTTGGAGTACAGTGTGGTATTTCAGGAATAAGGGGCACAGGGACTGTCCACTTAACAGATATGTATTTTCTGAAGGTATGTTCTTGAACTCATGGGTCATGCCATCAATGTACTATTACTGATGGGGCACAATAAGTCTCAAGAGCCCAGTGGGGAACTTAGATTGTAGGTCCCAGAAAAGTTGCTAAATAGAAATATGGGATGAGTGTAGAGATAAACTTTACTTCTAGCAAGAACTGTATCTATGTTTGGAGCTGGTCAACACAGTGCAGCTGCCACTATCCTATTGAACAGTATTAGCTTTGAGGATATGTTTGTGACCACTGAGTGATAACAAAATCTTATGTTCACTTAAGATAGTGATTGCTGGCTTTAGAAGGTGAACAGAACCCATGACTGACTCTGTGCATCCCTTCCTCTGATTCCCTAGTCACAAGCCTAACAGGCCCTCACAGGACCATATGAAACTGAGAAAGTTTTATCAAGAATGTTGGGTATGAGCTTTTACCTGACTTGTTGGCTATCAGGTCAGCCTAGTTCAATTTCATGGAGACAATCAGAAGATACTAGACTCTTAGATCAAAGAGAAAAACTTGATTACTCATGCTTGATTACTCAAGCAAGAGCTTCTTGCTTTCCCATGCAGATGCCACACATACAGTAAGTTTGCATCATAGATGAGCAACTCCTTGCTATGAAACCTCAATTTTTTTTTATATGGAACTACAGGCAAACTTCCCAATCTTTATCCCAGAGTAGAACATTGTCTTTATTAGATTGGACAATAAGCAAATCTGCCATCTGCTCCAGAGAAGAAACTATTTCTATCCTCCGAGGCTGTTTGCTCTACATCTTTGAAAAGATCATCTGGAGTGATTGACATCAGTGTCTTTATTTGTAAGTCATGCATAAATGTGAGAGACACATGAAAAACTGTCTCTTCAATTCATCAATGTTTCAGTCATTCCCTTTTAAGCTTCCAGATGATAAGTAAATTGTTTATGACTATTTTTTTCCTTTCTCCCTACTTCCCATCACACCAACATTAACTGCTCAGTCATAAAGTAAGCAACTATTTATTGAAGATCATTATAAAATTTGTCTTTATTCCTATGTAGCTTAAAGTCTTTATGAGAAATGTTGAGTGAGTCGTGACTTCTAACCACTCCAAATAAGGACACATGAGCCACTGTAATTCCTTGGATTCAATTTTTGCTTCCATCTATTGACCAAGACTTATTGACACAGACTAACATTTTGGGTGAGGGGGGGAGCTGAGAAATGAGTACCTTACCTAGAGTAATATATCAGGATTCTGATACTAAGGAAGAATGAATATTGGGTGAATTAACAACTCAGGCAGAACCTTGGAAAACTTGGAAAAGAAAAGAACCTTGGAAACACTATCAGAAATAATACAATTTTGAGAAATTATTTGATTGGTACAAAACTGTTTTTCCCCCAAATATGAATTGGGCATCCTAGTTAAATATTAGGTAATTATCTAACAATCACAAGAAGTCAAGAAATTTGGTTATACCATACTTACTTATTCTATTAGATAGAAAAAGAAATTGAACCAGTTTAATATTTTCATGTGCCATTATGTGACAATCATCATGTAATATTAATCTGAGAGCATGAAAGATTGCTTTAAAATTAGTGCAAGATCACCAAACTTTCAAATGCTAGGAAAGTGCCAGAAAATTATATACTACAAATTCATTCATATCGAAGACTATTTCAAGAAATTCTTCTACAAATTACAAATCAGAAATAACCAGGAGGTAAAAACAACTAATGAAAAGATAAGCAATCTAGTAAACAGCAGGACTCTCAGAAACATATATTAGCAATTTCAGAAGAAGATACCATGGAAAAGAGGAACAATAATCAAAGGTATAGTGGTCAAGAACATCCCTGAGTTGAAGGAAGATTAATGTTAAAAATATTTAATGAGGGACACCTGGGTGGCTCAGTTGGTTAAGCGGCTGCCTTCGGCTCAGGTCATGATCCCAGCGTCCTGGGATGGAGTCCCACATCGGGCTCCTTGCTCGGCGGGGAGCCTGCTTCTCCCTCTGCCTCTGTCTGCCTGTGCTCGTGCGCGTTCTCTCTCTCTCTCTCTCTCTCTAACAAATAAATAAATAAAATCTTTAAAAAAAATATATTTCATGAAAGTAGAAACATAACTATGGTGGAAAATATTTGAAATCTCTCCAAAATAAAGAGAAGTAAATCGTTGGGGGGAAAAACAGGTTACATCTTTCTACTCTGGGAAAAAAAAAATGCAACTTCAGAATATACTGGAGAAAAATTTCCAAAACTTTAGAGGGGAAAACTGTGATCCCCAACCATGTTAGGATTTGACTGCAAAGGCAAAATAATGGCATTCTTGTTCACACAAGGATAAAACTACCTATGAATCCTCCCAGGGGGGAAAAATATGTATATACATATATCTGAAAAAGTACTTTATCAGTTGGGGAATGGAACAAAAATCAGATGCCCTTGTGTTAAGTGGAAATGGAAAATGTGATATAGTGATGACACAGTAATAACAAGAAATGGAAAATGTAAGCTCAAAACATGTTTTATAATCTGAACTCTTTTTGTTTTAAAAAGTTTGTAAATGCATGGAGAAAAAACCTAGAAAGACATAACCAACATGGTTTTTTGCTTTTTTTTTTTACTGGTGGGAGAAATAACGTTTAATATCCATCCATGATACCTGAGCCATACCATATGATAGCCACTAGCCAGTAAACTTAGCCACTAGCCACTAGCTTAGTAAACACTTGAAATATGGCTAGTTCCAGTGAGAATAGAGAAATGCTACAATGCACACCATATTTCAAAGACAGTATGAAAAAGAATCTAAGATATCTCATTGATAACTTTTACTTCGGTTACCTACTGGAATTAATTATGTACTGATGTATTGAACTAAATAAAATACATTATTAAAATTAATGCCACCAGTTTCCTTTTGCTTTGTTATAAATGTGACTGCCACAACATTTTAAATTACATATGAGGCTCTCATTGTGGCTCATATTTTTTTTAGACAGTGCTCATCTATGCTTTCTGCCTTTTCTGATCTTTTGTAATGTATGTCTGTTAATTTATAATAAAAAATAATGGTCTTTAAATAATACTTTTAGTTAAAGACCCAATAAAAGTAATGAAGGCTAGATAAAAGCAGCAGAGATAAATGGAAATGTCTGTGAAGAGCCAGGTACCTGTGTAGCAATTCTCCAGTAATAAAAGAAGAAAAACACACAGTGATGTCTTACAGAAATATTAGTGCAGGAAAAATAATCCTATCATAACAAAAGTAAATGTGGTCAGTCAGATAGCTACAAAAAGATTAGTCTGTAAGAGTTGTTCCCAATGTTTAAGGAGTCTGCAATGGGTTTATTGTCTTTACAAAAAGATTGCATGACTATCCACCCTCCTGTCACTCATGAACTGGAGAAAGAAAGTCACCTTCCCTTCTACTACCCGTATCATTTAGAGGTGAGAAACAAGAACAGAAACTTAATAAAAAAGAGTGAACTTCATAATCTGAGATGGTCCGAGGACCTAACCCTGAGTCTTTGGTTCCACATCAATTATTCTTTCTATCACCCTGTCCCTCAGAGGCATTGTATGCTGTCCTCCCGCATCTCCTCAAAAATCTAAAATTATTTTCCTCTCCCAAATGAAAAGGAGGGCTTCTTCATAGAACATTGTCTTGATTGATTGATTAATTTGGAAGCTGTACATGTTTTGTTAGTCACCTAAGAACATAAATTAACTATGTCTCTGGGAGTTCAAAAACTAGAAATATCACAGGATCTTCTTGACTGAAATGACCATTACCAGAGCAATCTCCTGCTCAATTTAAATAACTACTGGGGTGGTAGACAACTAATAAAAAGTTGAATTTTTCCTTTCATGAATTTAGCATAGTATAACTCAGGGCAGAGGAGGTGAAAAATTGTGCCCTGATTACTATTGTTAGAGAATCCAGTGATGGAAATGCTCACTGAAGGGCTGGATAGCTCAAGGCCACAAGGAAATGAGAGAAAGTGATGATTGATGAAACTTAAAAAAAAAAAAAAAACTCCAGAAAGAAATTAAAGAAAATTATGGGAGATAAATTCAAGTATCTGTTCTGTGGAATAAAATAACAGTATTTGAGGGGAAGTCGTTAAAGTTATGTTTGGCTTTATCAGACAAAGGGCAAAGGGACCAACTTTGTAAACTTCATTCTTGACCAGTGCCAACTGAGTCAAAGTCTTTTAAGAAAATAGAGGAATAGAAATATAAATTTTTATCAAATTTAAAATCGAGACTGACAAATGTGATTGTAATTTTGTGGGCATTTAGATGTTCAGACATGTAAGTAAAAAAATAATTTTTGGTCAAGGTAAATTCACATTTTTAGAAATGAAAATAACACAGAATTATATTTAATTAACAAAGGAATGTTCCTAAGATCTGTGAAATACACTTCAATAAGGGTCAATTAAATTTCTTCTAACAATTAGTCCTATACAGGAAGAAAGAAATAGGTTTAAGACTCTAGTAGATAAGTGTAAGACATAATAAAATGAACCCTCAGGAAATCCTGGGGGTGTGTGTTCAGAAACTGAAACTGTATATACTTCTTAAGACTTGTATAAATAAAGTTGTACTAAATTGGATCTTCTCTCAGATACACTGGACAGAAACATATACATCCCCTGAATTTTCCTGAACTAATGGAAGCACTTACAGCTCTTGAAGAAAAGACTGTGTAGGATAGTGGATACATCCGTGGTCAAAGACCCCAAAGACTTGGCTTTGAATTCAGGTTCTCTCATGTTAGATAGGTACCTCTGTACAAATTAATAAAACTCTCTGTATTCAAGTATATCTTATCTAAATAATATGTCCCACAGAAGGATAGTGATCTGAAGATTAAATAGGATAACCTAAGTAGGAAGTGCTGTCACTTAATAGGCTTTGTACCAGTCAGAGTTCCAGGAAATAAATCATAGACTCCAACAGGGTAATTGAGAAAAGTTAAATAAAGGGACTATTTACAAATGGTGGGCACAGTTAAGAAACATCAGAAAGGAAGGCTAAAACACCCCAAGCAAGAAAAGTGAGGAGCTAGAGCTGAAGTGGGAAGTAAGGACACATTTTCCAGAACCCAGGAGGCTGTCACATCAATGGTGAATGAAAAAGAGACAGCTTGCTTAGAGATTGGGAGCCTGTGGTCAAAGTGAGAAAACAGTCCTATCCTGCAGCCCAGCAGTGAGACAGCAAGGGGAATCAGCCTCAGTCCTCTCTTCTGCCATCTTAAATCTCTTGCTGGAAATTCCCATTGGCTTTGTTTAACCAGAAGTTGGACAGCAAGGGAGCTCAGTGCATATCCGTTATACAAATTATAAGAGGAGGAGAAAGAGAAGTACATTCTAATTCTTGGCCCAATTCTAAAGAAGTTTTGTTTGTCTCAGCTCATATGTTGTTAGGACCAGAGGCCTCCGCTATATGGAGAAAAGTAGATAAGCTACCACGATACCCAGTCATTGTGTCCTCAGCATGGCCAGCCATCTCACCTCATCCACCCACACATTTCACAATCAAGAATTTGGAAAGAGACAAAGATGTGTACAAACTGAGAGAAGGGGAGAAGGTAGAGAAATACCAGGCAATAAATGGTCTATATATTTTTCCCCTAATTCTCATAAGGACCTTATTAGGTAGAATTAAGACTCGATTTCAAAATAAAAGTCACCTGACTGCCACTAAAACCATATTATTCACACTGAGAATGGGTAAAGTCACAAGTAAATTGTCAGCCTCCTTACCCACCCCCTCAAAGGATTGGTTTCTGGATTTTAACAAAAGAAAGAGGGAGCTTCTTTGGGAATTGTACCTTAGATCTTCTCTTTTCAAGAAGCCAATGTCATCAAACCAGACTGTAGGTTCAGGAATGTCTTTTTTCATTCTTCAATTCATGTACTCGCTAAGCATTAACAGAGCTTCCAATCCTGTATTCCTAATGGTATTAGGCCCTGGGCCTAAAGATACGTGTGTCTCATGCAAACCTGAATGAATGCACATGTCTAGATATATACCACTTCAATCAGTGTTGGGACATGCTCCGAGGTCATACTCTACATGTCCTCCTTCCTTCCCATCCACAAATGTGGTCAGATGAGCTGAGCTCAACATTTTCTTAAATTTATCATTTATATTAGGAGCTTTTTTTTTTTAAAGCAACACACATCCTATTGAAATAGTCACAAGTTTAAAAGAAGAATTCGTAGCTCATATTCCTGAGGATATCATGAGTGTAATTCATCAGATGGAAGAAGAACTACAGAAACTGACTGCCGCCCCCCATCCATCTCCCACTCAGTCTGACTGGCTTCTTTCCGCAGGCAGCTTCTTCCCCTCTAGCAGGAGACATTTGCCAGCAACCCAGCTTCATCTCCTCCCAAAAGGAATAGTTTCTGTCCACAAGTTGATACGTTAACTAAAAATAAATTACCTTGGCTGGCCCTAGTTAGGCCAATAGCAGCCCCTAGATGATTCTTTCTCCTGGCAAGGTCTGGATGACATGTGGACAAGAGACCACAGAAGGGTGAGAGTCAGGGCAGAATGGCCCACTAGAATCACTCAAAGTCTGAAAGCCATTATGCTATATAAATGTTTTGTGAAGTGAAACATTATACAATAGTCCATTATGACTCACATTTTGTCTACCATACCACTTTTTGTCTGGAAAGTAGTAGAAAATAGAAAGATTGAAAACCTATTTCAGGGTATGCCTGGGTTTTCAGGAATAAAATGTACTAAGTAGGATTTTGTGATCTGTTTCCATTCTTGTTAAAATCGCTTCTAATAAGAAGGATTATATATGTTTTTGCCCTTGTCTGTTTCCACTACAGTCTGGCATGGAAACTATGCCTGCCTCTTACGTTTTGTGAAGGAGAGGTCCTGCTCCCTCTTTATTGTCTTAGACTTTGAGATATCAGAAATTATAAATGCTTCCAAGATTTCCCCCTTTCAAAAGCTCGGCGCACTAGGCCAAGGGAGACCAGGTGGGATACATCCCTACAGGCCACAGGTGTCTTTCTGCTGGAGAATCAGGAGGAGGAGGGTGGGTGAGAGATGATCCAGAGAAAGGATTGGTGGTGACGGAGCTTAGCGCAATCACAACATTTCAGCATTTAGCTCTCTGTCTTCCTCCCCTGCATAAAGCCATCTAGTACTACTTACATTGGAAAAACACAAATGTGCTCATGATTTCCTGGGACAGTTTTTATTGTGGATTACCACATTAATAAATAACATGTCTTAGCAGTCTCTCTCCATCCTTACATAGCATATCAGCACAGGAAGCAAAATAGAACTATTCCTAGGGATATTACTTGATCATTTCTACTTTATCCCTCCCCTAAGTGTATTTATACCATTTTTGCTCATTAGAAATGGTAATGTTGAGAGTAAAGAAAGAATGAGGAGGGGAAGCATGTCTTTCTTGCGTTTCTGGATCTCTTGTCAGCCTTTTCCCCCGACCAAGCCTTGGCTTACATAAGCATTTTGTAATGCCAGCATTTCCTACTCCCTACCAACAAATATTTACTTCTAATCTTTGGATTTTTTATGATCTGCCCTTGAAACCAGGCAGATCTAGACCAGAGACCATGAAAGATTTGAAATGCACTTTAATAAAGACCCAAGAACACCTACAAGGAGCCTAGTATTCACTAACAGTGAATATAACAGTGTTCTGTTTCAGGATAATCCCTAAATTTTAGAATCTCCTAAACCTAATTTAATTTTGTGCACTACAAAGCCTTGTTCATTAGAGAAAGCACTGCCCATAAATACTAAGTAAATCAGGAGTAGAAGGAACATAAGCACTAATAACTCAGAAAAGGAAAATATCTCTGTTGTGACAGCACAGATGAACTCATTGTGGTGCCAGGGCTGAAAGAATCTGAGTACTCAAGGTGGTAGCCACAGGCCTTGATCAGTAATTTCCCGTTAGTCAGAATCATGGCCAAGGGCAGAGGGCAGAGCATTAAACACATAACAGCAATAAGTCAGAAGCAGAAAAAAAAAAAAAAAGATAACTCAACTTGGAAGGCAGAGATGAAACCAGGACCACGGGTCACAGATGGGAGAAATGAAGCCAAAGGTGGAGATAGCATGGAAGAACCGAGTCACAGGTCAAGGAATGAAAGCCAGGACACAAAGCATAGAGCACCATGAGTCAACCATCCTCTGGACAATGAGCAAGGACAACCTTTTTGTGGAGGAGCTGCCCTTGACAGCAGCTGGATGGCTGTGCCACTGAGTCTTAACTTGGCAATGACCTGGAGCCGCTTTGGTGCCTGTCACCTGCCACTTGAGGGTCTTATGGACATGAGAACCTCAGTGGTAGTAGCTTTAAAAGAATTTAGATCTCACCCAAAAGAAAGGGAGAATATGACTCCAAAATGTAATCATGTAATAAGAAAACAAGTTGATCTGAGAGCAGACATTGTATGATTTCTATTCTTTTAAATTTAAGGTGTATCTTATCTTATGGACCAGAATGTGGTTTATCTTGGTGGGTGTTCCATGTGAGCCTGAGAAAAATGTGCATTTCCCTGTTTTTGGATGAAGTAGTCCACAGATGTCCATTATCTGGCTGATTGGTCGTGTTGAGTTCAACTATGGAAAGAAGGAAGGAAGGAAGGAAGGAAATGGAGGAAGGAAGGAAATGGTGGGAGGGGGAGGGGGAAGGGGAAAGGAAGGAAGGAAATAGAGAAGAGAGAAGGAAAGAAAGAAAAAACAAAAAGAAACAATTTGAGGAGGCAGATGGGTCCAGGTGGCAGGGGACTAAATTTCCAGGTTCTATTGTACCTTGAACCCTTGTTTCATTTAGATTTTAAATGTCCGATTTAATTATTGCACAATAATATTTAGAAATCATCTAACATAGGGGGTGCCTGGGTGGCTCAGTGGATTAAAGTCTCTGCCTTTGGCTCAGGTCATGATCTCAGGGTCCTGAGATGGAGCCCCGAATCCGGCTCTCTGCTCAGTGGGGATCCCGCTTCCTCCTCTCTCTCTGCCTGCCTCTCTGCCTACTTGTGATCTCTGTCTGTCAAATAAATAAATAAAATCTTTAAAAAAAAAAAAAAGAAATCATCTAACATAGAAAAAGTTATAAATCTTATAAAATACTATAATAATGCAAAGTTGAAGCAATTAGTAAAAAATGAATCATTTTCCAACATTTCCCAAACATGGTTCCTCAAGTTATTTATATGTGTTCATAAGCAAATAATTAATATATATTCTCATATATAAGGACATATATTTATGTGTGTGTATTCCAATAAATTTGAGAGAAACTAGGAAAAAATTTAACAGGTTTCTTTACTTTAGAACTAATCATTGGGGCGCCTAGGTGGCTCAGTGGGTTAAAGCCTCTGCCTTCAGCTCAGGTCATGGGATTGAGCCCCATATAGGGCTTTCTGATCAGCAGGGAGCCTACTTCTCCCACTCTCTCTCTCTCTCTCTCTGCCTACTTGTGATCTCTGTCTGTAAATAAATAAATAAAATCTTAAAAAAAAAAAAAAAAGAACTAATCATTCAAATCTCCAGGAAGGGAATCTATTTGCATCTTCCTCCCAAATTGTTTGACCTTGCACAAATTGCTCTTGAAATACCTAAGGTCATTTTTCCTAGAGCCAGTATTCATTGGAACATCAGTTTGGGAGATTCCATCTTAGTTTCCTGGTTTGTGACGAAGAAACTAGGCAGTCTGACTGATTCTGTTCTCTGAATGGGATGGTTTGGAATGAAATAAATAGTCAAGGGTAGAATCACCATCTCCAAACTGCCAAATTCTTGGTAATTGTCCCTAAGAAAATGTGTCATGCATAGTACACGAAATGTCTTGTATAAAGAATGATGCTCTGCTTTCAAGATTTTAAGGGCATGTCAGGATCTTCTGTGGTTTCGTGACAATTACTTTCAAATTACATTTTGCTGGTAAGACATACCAACCCAAGTTTGGTTGTTTGTTTGTTTTTCTCCAACCCAAGTTCTAAAAACTACTTCTCAACAGGTACACATTACTTAAGTTTATGTATCTTATGCAATGAGTGTCTTTTCAGACATTCAAAAAACAGGACTGGGATGTGAGTGCTGGAATACATGTTAGTTTTCTTTTACCCTTGGTCATGAGTCAATGGATGGTGTTGATCCTTGGAGTGCCAATCCAAATGACTCTAACAATCCTTATTCTTACACTAAATTGAGTCAGAAGTGAAAGTATTTTGTAAACTGTTAGCTCCATGCAAATGCAAATACGATTAACCAGTAACTTTCTGTGTAACTGATACAGTTAGCATCCCTGTTAGCACCACCTAAAAACACATACATACTCTGAGTGTATATCTACACTAGAACCAAGTCACATGAAAAAGAGAGACATAAGTCAAAATTGCCATCGGCTCTCATTCAACTTGTAGTCACATTGTGTGGACCTGCTTAATATCAAGCTGAGACAACTAGTCCATTCATCTTTACTTGCTGGAAAAAGCAGGGAGGGGGTAATCATGTTTTCCCCCTAAGGTTGTGTTATTCGCTGCATCTCATAAACATTTTATGTAACTGATTCACTCATGTCATTAGCTCTAATTTCTTGTCTACCACATCCCTCTATAAAACTGTGACTGGAACATAAAGAGAAAGGATTGGATACAATCTCTGTGAAGCAAAATATGGACTCATAATTGACCTGAGTACAGATTGAGTATTTGTATGTGACTGCAAATTAAAGCATGCTGTTGACGCACACAATCAATAAATCAAACATCAGATCTTGGATTTCTCCCCCAGTTGTCCACTTTACCAGAGTTTCTAATAGGAATTCCCATATTCTGAATTCAGCTCACTGAGACTTCAAATCTGAACAAAGTTCAATTGTTGAACTATAACTGTTGTTAAAAATTCACAGCTGAATGTTAAAAACAGGTGTTTAGAAGGTGGCCCTGTTCACCAGGAACGTCTATCTGATTTCTAAGAATGTAGCTAGTAGGTTTTGTTTTGTTTTATTTGTTCTACCTATTCTTAAGACTCTTAAAAAGGAAAAATTATCGACATTTACAGCAGGAACTTAAAAACAAACCGAGCGATACACCAAAACATGGATTGAACCTACTCATTGGCCAAAAAGGGAACCAATTTCCAAAAATTGAGTAAACTAGAAAAAAAGCTTCCATCCGAGTTTAATCTATATGTTTTCTAAAGCTAGAAAAATAAAACCAGAACATCCAACTATTTTGCAAACACAGCCTAGACATTTCATTTGGTTCAAGTCCCTGATTTATAGACATTATAAACAGTTGGGCAAAGCCAGAGACTGTTGGAGCATCTTCAAAAGAATGATGTAAATAGCAGGAAGAAAATTAATAGGCACCAGCTGCACACATGAGCATTCTGGGTGACTGGCTGTGAGGACAGCATGTGCCGTTTTGTTTGTCCACGTGTTTCCTTAAGGCACGCAGCGTTTGTATCTGCAGATAGCAGACCAAAAAACCATCATCACCAAAGAGGCTGGGATTTTATCGGTTACTATAATTTTAACAACAGCAACAAAGATAAGTACTCAGGGTGAGACAAGATATTCTCACTCTCAACAGAATACCCCTTTCCCTTCAAAAATAAGCAAATTAGGGATAAGGAAGAGCGAAGCAATCATTGGCCAGAGAATCAACTCGATGCCTGCGGGAGCACAAGACAGTCTATAAATGTGCACATCAGTGCCATCCCCGGATTCACCTTCCTTTCAAGCCATTTGTTTCTGATGGATCAAGCGGAATTTTCCAAACAAAAGTCTTGTGCTTGACTCTGAATTAGTTATAACTCCACTTGCTGTCCATACATCATCTCTCCCATGTCCAGTCACTTAAACGAAAGCAATACAGAGCTGAGAGATACAGCCAGGGTAGAAAAAATAATCAGATTCAAAGTGCTTGTCTCCTTTAAGGGGGGAAAAAAAAGGTTAAAGGCTGAGTTATTTCCATCCTACATTGTTGCCTTTTATCCTTTATTCATAAGTTCTATGGGTCACCACAGGGTATCTAAAGCTGGGTGTATGACGACAAGAATGAGAGGCACTGTTATTATTTCAATAGACCGTGCAATCCAGCTAATAAAACCTAAAGATGAAAATATATTCAATAGGAATAAAAATAAGAATTAACGTTTATAAAATATATATTGTTACTAATATTTTAATAAAACAATGTATTATTACCATAATGTTATAGCTTATTAATCATTAATAATATGTTTTCAGTACATTTGTTTTGAGATCCAGGTACTGAATAGTATCACTAATTCATTTAATGAACTCATTCAAATATTCACACATCATTTATGGAACATTTATTCTTACTTCATGGCAGATGCCAGCATCTGGAGCCCTGAGGTTGGTAAGGGGGAAAAAAAAAAAAGCAAAAATACCATTGCTTTGGACAAGTTCAAATTTACATAAGTGAGGTAGGCAAGCAAGCATGTACTGATAAAATGTTGTAAGTGCCAAGCACATAGTAGGTGTTGAAAAGAAAGCATACACTTATTCTAACAAAAGTGTGGTCACAGAAGACTTGGCTAACTCTGCCTGATAGAGCTGGAAAAGTTTCCCTTGAGGAAGTGGCATCTGGCTTCGGTTTTATGGGATGAATACACATTTCCCAGATGGCAAAGAGTGAAAAGGCTGTTCTGGGAAGAGGCAAGATCATGAGCAAAGGCAAGGAAACTTCACTAAAAACGTGTAGAATAATCACTCTTGTCCAATCTCAAGTTCTCCTTGTGTAAAATTTTAGTACAGACGGATTTACTCTGTACACTGTGTCCTCAAGAGAGCTTCAGTTTCTGTGCATATGGATTTAAGGTCCTTCCTGAAGCAGATAATTAGAGAAATTGGAAACCAGAAGTTAAGAAAAGAAAGAAACACTACATCATACGGTAGAGGGGAAAAAGAAAAAGAAAGAATGTCATAAAACAGTAGGAGAGAGAAAAGGAGCAGAGGGAGACTGACCCCAAGTATTGCAAAAGCACTTTTTGGTTTATGGGTGGAAACATCCTTGAGGTTATGGGTGGGAAGGAGCTTTCTATGCAGTTATCATGTTTGGAATTCACACCACTCAGCCCTGCCCTGGGAAAAGAAGGCTAAGAAATAAAAACTATCTCCAGCTCGTTTTCCAACTCAGCCATGCACGTGAATGTCTGCAGAAATACTGTGAAACCAAAGTGATAAAAAATAATCCCAAGTCATAAAGTCAGAAAGGCCTTGGAAATGAAGATGGCAGACCAACACAGGAAAAAATCCTATACCAGATATAAACAACATCAAACAAAACAAATTTATAGAATTATATTTAATATATGAAAAAAGGAGACATTAAAAATTTACCAGCAATTGAATGATATATATGAATATGTACATATTTTATGCTATTAATTACCAAACTAAGGCACATGTAATTGTACAATACTCAGTGTGCTGTTGTTATGGTTCTTCTTTGATAGACATAAATTATACTCTCCAGAATTTCTATAGTTTTAGTCTTGATTTCATTGCCCTACCTCTATTTCACCCCATTTTATTGGAACTATCTCCCATGAGGTTTAAAGAAATCTCACCTTAGGTATCGAGAAGGGACTGCTATATTGTTTTCAGCTAAATTCACCAAGTCTCACTCGGTTGTATACAGAAGACCTTAGGAAAACAGATAACTCACTGTAAAGGTTTTTATGAAATGCTATTTTTAAAACATGTTGTCTTTGCCAGAACACAATCAAAATCTTAACTTTTATTGAGAATGTATGCATTAAGGAAAACTGTTATTACATGTGTGAGAATACAAATTAACCAAGGACATAAGAGTACAAATTCTTCAAGCCCAGAATACAATCTACTTTTGGGCTCCTGGGTTGAAAGAAAAAAAAAAAAAAAAAAAGCTTGTTTTTATGACATGCATTACTTCTTGAACAAATAGAAATTCGACAATCCTATGTGCCAAAAATTCAAGTTGTCACTCCTGAATCACAATGCTAAGTGCACTTAAGAGAAAGAAGGAAGCGGGGTGCCTGGGTGGCTCAGTGGGTTAAAGCCTCTGCTTTCAGCTCAGGTCATGATCCCAGGGTCCTGGGATCAAGTCCTGGGATTGAGTCCTGGGATCGAGTCCCGCATCAGGCTCTCTGCTCAGCAGGGAGCCTGCTTCCTCCTCTCTCTCTGCCTGCCTCTCTCCCTACTTGTGATCTCTGTCTATCAAATAAATAAATAAAATTTTTTTAAAAAGAGAAAAAAGGAAGCTGCGTTCTGGCATCACACACCAATCATATGTGAGCCATATACAGTAGTAATCTTCCTAGTGCCAGAAAAGCCCAACGTCATATGAAATCAATCAACACCAAGATGACATTGTCTACTCAAAACTTCCCATTTGTTCCATAGTTATCTGACACTGTAATCTTTAAGACAGTTTTTCCTTCCCTTTGTTGCTAACTGAACAAAATTTTGTACTAAAGTAAATTATTTTTAACTCTCATTAGAGTGTTTAATGAAGATAAAATGTAGCAATTTATTCCTTGAGTTGTAATAGTAATTAATTAACATTAATACTATTAACTAATTTATAATTGTCCATTTAAAAACATGTTTACATGTTCATTGAAGAAGACAAGGACTAGATCAGCCAGACTCCAAGCAAGAAAGAAGAGTACACTCAGACTGGACACTTTCAGCTGAGTTTAACAAAAGAAGAATTTCTAAAAGTAGGGACAAAACCAAAAAATGTCAGTGCAGTATCTCAGGAGTAAGGAGAGTGGAGAGCTCTTTCCACTCCCAGATCTAAAGGGAGAAGAGTAGAACAAGGTTCCCAGAATCCAGAAAGGGTGACTGCAGAACAAGCCATCTGGGTTCCCAGAACCCAGAAAGGAGATTTCAATAGAGGGGGTGCAAGTGCATTGTGACTAGACGAAACATCATACCTTCACTCTTCTGCCTCCTTCTGATCTCTGACTATGCCCCATGCAGTGGTCCACTGCAACAAGGAAGCAGGAAGACAGGAGACTTTCTGATCCAATCCATGGTCATCAGCTTCAAGGCTGAAGCAGGGAGAGGAAGGGTAAAGCATGGATCTGCAGCAGTAAAGGGAAAGTATCTAATGCAAAACTCCATGAGGAGAGAGACATGGTTATCTTGTTGGCTGTTGATCCTAGAGCTTTGTCAATACCTGGCTGTATTCTTTTCCTAGGGATCTGTAAAAAATTATCACAGACTGGGTGGCTTAAAACAACTGAAACTTATTCTCTCACAGTTCTTGAGACGAGGAAGTCTGAAATCAACGTGTTGGCAGGGCCATGTGCTCCCTGAACCTTCTGAGAGAGAATATTTCCTTGCTTCTTCCTAGCTTGGTGGCTGGCTTTCATTCCTTGTGTTCCTTGGCTTGTGGCAGCATAACTCCAATCTCTGTCTTTGTCATCACATAGAGTTCTCTTCATTGTGTGTGCCTGTATCCAGATTTCCCTCTTCTTATGAGGACACTAGGCATATTGGATTAGAGGCCCACCTACTTCAGTATGACCTCCTCTAAACTTAGATAATAATTCCTGCAACAACCTTATTTCTAAATAAAGTCATATTCCAAGGTACTGGGAGTTAGAACTCCAACATATCTTTATGGGGGCACACAATTCAATCCATGTCACTAGTAGATATCAAAACACCTATTAAAGAAGTGGCATATTATACCATACGACAGACGATAAGCAATTTATTTAACATATTTTTATTCAAATATTGCGCTGAAGTATGAAGGTAGAGATGTATATACATAGCATATTGTCTCCTTTATGGAGTCCAGACTCTAGTAGAGGATATCCATACTTGCAAAATTAAGCAGGCAAAATACAATGTGAGCCTGGGGCCAACAGAGACCAATAAAGCAGATTTTCAATGCTGGGAAAGTCTCTCATTAGAATCCGGTTTTAATCATAGTTATTAGGGTTAATGGGGTTGGATTTCCAAAAGACTGGCAAGGGCATAATCTACCACCCTCTCAGAAAGTTTCCTGGACAGCAAACGAGCATTGGGGAAAATTAAAATAAGAACTCAGTTACTAGCAGTGGAATAATAGTAACAATAATAATCTGATAATTGCTATGGAGTTTTCAGAGCATCTCCTTATGACAACTCAAGAGTGGGAGTGGGCTGCAAGAAGAAACCAAATGTTAGCCCATTTCACATACAAGGAAATTTAGGAGAGAAATTTTATGACTTGCTCCAGATTACACAACCAAGGAGGGGAACAACCAAGACTCAAATCCAAGATTTTCCTTCTACATCTAACACTACCTCTCCAAATACACTCTCCCCTTAACCTGTAGTTTAGCTTTCCAGAGTTTCAGTTACTTATGGCCAACATCAGTCTAGAAACACATAATGCCCCTTCACACATGTCATAAGAAGGTCCATAGTAGTCTAAGGCTTCGTCACAATGCCTGCATCAATCACCTCACTTCATCTCTTCAAGTGGACATTTTATCATCTCACATCATCACAAGAAGAAGATTGAGGGGTACCTGGCTGGCACAGTTAAGTGTCTGACTCTGGTTTCACCTCAGGTCATGATCTCAGTCCTGAGATCAAGCCCCGCATCAGGATTGGTGATAAGCACAGTCTGCTTAGGACTCTCTCTCCTTCTCCCTCTGCGCCTCCCCCTCCACTCCTCACTCTCTCTCTAAAATAAATAAATAATTTTTTAAAAAGCTTGAGTACAGGGCAATGAGTATTTTGAGTATGCACAAGAGAAGCCACATTCACATAACTTTTTGCAGTATACTGTTATAATTTTACTATTTCATAATTATTGTTGTTAATCCCTAAGGTGCCTAAATTATGAATTAAACTTTACCATAGGAATTACATATAGGAAAAAAACATGGTATATATAAAGTTTGGTACATATCCACAGTTTCACTGTGGGATTTTGAACATATGGCCTACGGATAAAGAGAACTAAGACAGAAATTTAAATAAAAGAGATAAAGTAGGGGCATCTGGGTGTCTCAGTGGGTTAAAGCCTCTGCCTTCGGCTTGGGTCATGATCCCAGGGTTCTGGGATCGAGCCCAGCATCGGGCTCTCTGCTCAGCAGGGAGCCTGCTTCCTCCTTTCTCTCTGCCTGCCTCTCTGCCTATTTGTGATCTCTGTCTGTCAAATAAATAAATAAAAACTTTAAAAATAAAAAAAGAGATAAAGTAAAAAGAACCTAATTTAGGACCACTGGAAACAAGATCCAAGTAGGACCAACTATAAAGCAAAACCAGCTAGCCTATGACAGAAAGGTATTTGAATCACACAACAAAGGGTTATGTCCCCACCATAAAGAATTGGCTGGGTCTACAAGAGCTATGCAGCTCATGAGGATGGTTGTTCACAAGCATATAGAAAGTCAAGAGATTATGCATAGTCTGAATATTCTAAAGGTAGATTTTTCTAAAATAAGAGCAAAGTCCCTTTTGCTTGACAACTTTTCATAGACAGCTGTCAGTTCTCTCTTGGCAAAGGGGCTGCAGTGAGACAGATTCTGACTGCACATGCTCCACTGAGAAGCCTTTATTGTGTTTATGTTAGGTGAGTGAATTTGACTTTCCTTTTCAGCAAGATTATGCAGGACACACTGGCATGCCCAATACTGAAATGGAAAAGCTGCACCAGTCCTTTCGAAGAAAGCTGTGAATGAGCAAGTCTTCACAATAATATCACTTGGTCTACAGTGCATCATCTATGCAATGCAAACATGGAATTCCATGACTTTCCAAGCACTCTAACTTGTCTCCCAATTCCTCTGCATTTTTTTCCATGACACACACAAACAGTTGCACCAATTTCCCATCAACCATAACTATGTACTGAGAGTAGAAAGGAAGTTGGATGACTGTTTAACTTGTTTTCCTTTATTTTTTTATATTTATATGTATGTAAGCATCTGTGAGCATAATTCTTATCTTACACGATTTCCCAAGTGATAGGGTCTCTTCTCTGGTAAAATGATCACCGTGTTGGTATAGGAAATGGAGCTTATTACTTGGGAGAGCCAAGGAATAAGAATGATGAAATTTAAAAACAAAAACAAAAACAGGCATTTGCCTCAGCAGCTTGTCACTGAAAGTGTCACACTGAGAGAGGCAGAGAAGAGAATCTGTAAAAGAAAGCCTGTATCTGTGAAATCTTTGCTTCACTTTTTTGCAACCAATATATTCTGCTTTCAAGACAACAAAAATAAATAATTCTTTGAAGGAAAAAAAATAATGCAAGAAGGCCCATTTTAGGGATTAATAACTGATTCAGATTTCTCTGCTCTTTTAGTTATCTTCCTTTCCTCTTGCTGAAGTGTTTCTAAGTAGTCCCTGAAGACACGGTCAAATAATGCTAATGCTGCAAAGGACCCAGAAATCATCTAGCAATCCATTGGTTACAAAATGTTGTTTCCAAAGAACACTTTATTTAAAATTTGTAAAAATCTGGTTCTGCCTAGTTGAAGTCCACTTGGTTTCTTCAGTCTCCCACCCCTATCTGTAGGGATTCTAGATATACCCTCAGAGCACTGGCCTACAGCAGTAACTCCCTGTTCCAAATGGAAGAACCCAAGGCTGAAGGATGAAAGTCTCCAACTTTCCAATTGCAAAGTCTCCAAGTCTCCAATTGCTAAGGTGGTACAGAGCAGATAAACATCTCTTCATTGCTTTATCATCTCCTAAATTTGTCTTCTCATCTTTGACTCAGTTTCTAGGTCTGTAGAACGACTTCCCGGAGGAAGAAAACTACCCTCAAATAGATGAATACTGATTCCCTTTTCCTTCATTTCAAGAAATCAAAACACCTGGTTGTGGAAAAAAAAAAAAAAAAAAAACCTCTTTTGAAAGTGGCATGTAATCACAGAATATTTCATTATGGTCCATGTACTGATAGCATCAGTTTTATGTGAACTGCTACACGGCAATTAAATTTCTCAGATTACCGCTTTTTTTTATAAACTTCTCTCATGTGCGTCAATGGCAAGGGATCCGTTTTCCCAAACCTGTCTTATTTCCTTAGTGAGTCAGTCTTTCAGAGCTTATATTGCAGTCATTGTTTGTATTATAAAAGTAATTAATCCCTAAAGTAGGAAGAACAACTACATATAGCCTCTATGAAATTCCTAGCCTCGAAAGTCACTTCCAATGGCTCACTTTCCTAAGTATTTCTTAATATTACCTAACTGTGACTAGCACTGTACAAAAATATAGAACACATGGGAGAAGCCTATGGCAACAGTGGAACTTGGGAAAATATGTGTATTGGAAGGAAAAAATATAATGCTGGTGGGCAACGAAAAGAATAATCATGGAAGAAAAAAAGGAGCATATAAGAGTTTGGTGTATTGTGCTTTTCCAAACGTATGGCTTCATTTAGCAAACTTGGGACACTCTTTATTTTTTCCATTATTATTACTTGTGTGTCAGCAGGCGTAGCTTGGCCTTCTCCTTCACAAGCCTGATGCTGAGTCAATGCTTAGCTCCAAACCACACATAAGCTATTTTTCCCTTAGAAAGTACTCATCTGATGACTTAATAAAAAGCACTTCAGTGACCGGAAAAAAAGAAAAGTGTTTGCCTTATTCTTTTGGATTTAAAGCTGATTAAGATTTCTAGAAAATACATATGTCAGCAACAGTCAAAGGGGAGAGAGTCTGTGGATAAAATCTACCTACATCTATGTTACTCCTACAGATCCCATTCTTACCAAATAATACATCTGGCCAGAGTGCTACAACCCAATGCAGAACAGAAATTATTACAGGAAGAGTAGCATGTGTAACCAATTCTTACACGCATTGCCTGCAAAGTCTGAGTGAGTTTCCGCCCCTTGGACCCTGTAGTTACCAAATTACCCTGAGGTCAAGACAGTTGACCGCTGACTCTAGTCAACTCATGCAATTCTAGTAAAAGGACAGCAAGGAAGAGTGAGAGATGGTAGCTTTGAAGTCATGAGTAATAACAATACCACCACCAGTAATAGTAATAACAATGTTTTGGGGCCATTTACTATACTTCAACCACTAAGATAAGCACTATAGACATGGTTTCCCTTATTTTTACAACGACCTCTTCTTTTCTAATTTTCAGATGTGGAAAAGGAAGCTCAGGAAAGGTGGGTCATTCACTCACGTTCACAGGGTTGTCCATACATGGAGCCAATAGTAGGAATCTGTTCTCCCTCCACACTTGAGTTCCAACACTCTGCTCATGATTAATACACAAAGATATTTCCATCTGTGAAAAGACAAAGTTGGACCAGGTTATCCATAAATCCCAAGTGAACTCTTTTAAGCTTTTGGTTTTATACAAAAAATTGTTTCCTAAATCTCAATTTTATACCAAAAATTGTCTCCTAAATGTCTACTAAATCTCGATGATGTGCAGAGAAATAGCACATCATCTCCCATGACACTTAGGAACACAGTCATCAACAGCAACTTTCCCAATCTCATTTCTCAGTGCAACCTGTTCATAGGTATCATGCTCCAGGAAAACTAAGTCTCATGCCCCAATTGAGAAATTTATAAGGACTTTTCACTTCCCTGACTTTGTATTAGGTGTCTGGTTTTCTATTTTCACTATTGTCTCCCTTCTCACACCTCTACCCATCAAAATCCAAACTAAATTATAATTTCCAGACTATATGCTAATTTCTCCACAAAGCTTTTCTATCAGATAACGTCTGCTGTGTGGACCATTTCCAATTGCATGTCATGTCTATCCATGTTCTAGCCTTCTTCTATAAACCACACATGCAGGTGCCATACGTTTAAAAGAAACAAAATTGTCTAACACCTCCATGTGACTACTGTGGAGGTGACTTATTCTCCTCTCACCCCTCATCCCTACTTCCATATTAATTTGAGTCAATATAGCCAATGAGGTCGTAGTGGACTATTCATTTGCAGTTGTTTCTAAAAGATTTTTTTTTTTTACTTTATTTAAGCTTTATTTAAACATATGATGTAACCCCACCACCCTCACCCAACCCCTCTTCCCCCCACCCCCCTCAGTTTGTTTTATGACATTAAGAGTCTCTTTTGGTTTTTCTCCCTCCCGATCCCATCTTCTTTCATTTTTACTTTTCCTACTACCTTAACTCCCAACCCGTTGCATAAGTCAACTGGAGAAAGACAACTACCACATGATCTCCCTGATAAAAGATTTTTTTTAAGTGTGACCCATCGTTTATGGACACTATGTAGCTGTAAATCTTTATAAGTAATTTCAGGAAAAAGCTCTGCTGGAAATTCTGAAACAATAGCACAACCAAAGATACATGCAAATAAGCATTTCAGTGGCGTGTTACAGGCAGACATCTAGTCCTTCTGGTCCTTTACACCCTTTGAGATTGCATTTCAATAAGTTTCTTTAGCAGGAACTTTACAACCAGTAGTTAGCACCATTGATCTAGGTTCAAAAAATAGTGATCATAATAACAATAACAACAATATAGATGATATAAAAAAGTGATTTTGTGTTCTATAAACTTCAATCAAATAATACGTAATTCCTGTCATATGCCACAAAACATAAAAATGTATCAGGAAACTTCAGATGGCAGGTGCAGAAATTAAAGATTAAGGAAGTAAAGGGTGCCCAAGATTGATGTACATGCAGAAGAGGAAGAAAGTTGTGGACAGGGATTAGTCAATGTACAAAGATCAGAAAGCATGAATTCTATGTCCTAGATGCAGGCTCCTTGACCCTCAGCATTCTTGACAGTTGGGCCTCAATGAGCTCAGCCAGGTTGGAAGATATCAAAATATCACCTAGATTTTTCCTTCCTTTAGAAAAGAATCAAAAACGTAGAGCTGCATTTTCTTTACAGTGAGACCCATGTGGACAGTTTGCCCTCTCATTTTATGAAGAGTTGTACTTTCTTTTCCTTGAATCTGGATAACTTTATATAAGTTATTTTCAGTTTAGGGGATTGGCCGATAGGGATGCCTTATAGTTACCTAAATCATAAAAAATACAACCTCTGGCCCTTATGAAAAAGACCACACTTGTGAGTGGGGCAGCATGGTAACAGGGACAGCTATGAAGTGAGCTCATCTGCAGCTCCCTGCCACTCCAGTGTCTAAATTAGTGCCATCATAAGGTACCTTATACTATAGGAAGGTCTAAACAGAAGCCTTAAGTTCATAGCTCAATTCCTCCAACCTTTACAACAGGTCTCAAAGATCCCAAGGCAAAATAAGGACAATAAATTGGCTGTGGATTTAAATGGAATAATATATGCAAAGAACTTTGTAATTCAAATTCATTGACTTATTGTAATATGTCAGTTTTCACACTTAAAGAACTATATTATCTTTTATTAGAAAAATTAAGCTCTTGGAAATGTTAACATTTCCATTTTCAATAAATGCATGGGTTAGACTTGCCTTATTTCATTTTATTACACATCCCCTGGCTAATATATTTTCAGTATTTAATAGACACATTTAGTTTAGGGTTTCTCTTTAAAAGATGGACACATTAAGTTGGGTTTCTTTCAAAGGTTAATTTATAGCACATTCTTTGGAGGGATAGCTTTACCCTTTCTTAAACTACAGTTTTACACAGTTTGTTTCTAAAATCTCAATCTCAGATGTATATCTCCCTTAATGTGTATGACTATTGACTGTGAAACAAAGAATTTGGTGTCTCAGTTCAGGGGTAACTGAGCTCTTTAGTCCTGCAAACCACACTGAGGGTGACTGAAACTCACAGGTGACATCACAAATCCTTAGCAGGCCTAAGGTGTGGGTAGGGAGAGAGAGAAAACTATGCAGAAGAAAAAAAAGAGAGAGAGAGAGAGAGGGTGGGAGTAGAGGCTTAGAAAATAAAGAAGAGCAGGAGCCAAGAATGATGGTAAAAAGTCACGTGAAGAAAAGCTATTTCAGGGGACATGGAGATTTCATGCTCAGGAAGACACAGTCATGAGACCATTCCTTATAGACGAACACATTTTGATTGAATTTACACTTCAAAATGGGAAACATCATAGTATAGATTTCAAACACTTTAGCCCAGAGGGAAAAACACAAAGGCATTCCAGTATAAGAAATGCACTTTTCAGATGAATGCAATAAACTCTAGAGTCACCTCTGACCTAAGGGTTTACATGGCCTGGGGCCAGGACTAACTGGCTCATGGCCCTCATCAGCTGTGTGTGGTTTTGCATTTGCCTCAGGAATTCTCCAGTGATGAGCCAGGCCACTGGTAATTGATTCCAAAGATATGATATAGTAAATTGAAAAAATGTCCTACCCTTCACACTGCTAACCTTTTGATTAACTCTATAAGCTTAAATTATAAACCCCATTTAATAGAGCTGGGTGAATAAAAAACATCCTGCCTTATTATGGAAAATAATAAAGAAGTTTGTCTGTGTCACTCAAATTATAGAACACTTAATTCTTTGTAAATTTCATGTAAAATTACCATGAAAGAGTCCAAAATGAATAAACTTGCTCAGATACAAAGAGTAAACCCCATTGCAAGGAGGATTAGGGGCTTGGCCAGCAATTCTCAACATTTGTGACAATTTAAAATCACCCAGGGAGTATGAAACAGAACTGATTTGTGTGTCTCTACCGTCAATCTAATTATATCAGACATCAGACTACAGAGCATCAGTGTTCTTTAATAGTTCCTTGAGTGATGCTAATTTGCAACCTGGGTAGAAACCACCAGCCTCTCTATTTGCTTATGAGAAGGCAGGAGGTTGGTAGAGGGAATTTTTCCATATATGGGCATTTGAGCTTGAATTTTTCAAGGTGCTACTTGCATGGTTTGAGGCAAGTGAATCAGACTCTCCATGCTTAATTTTCCTTATCCTTCAAACAAGGGATACATATCTTCTCTAGGAGACCTCTCTGGAGTTGTTTGAGGATCAGAAATCTTAGAGGGGTTGGCAAGGGATGAGCAAACAATTGGCTGGGATTCCCTCCCATTCTTGTGTGCTTCCTTTCCCTGCTGCTGGTCTGATATAAGCCTTCATGCACAAAATTATTTTTTCTCAGCAAATATGGTTCTCTTGTAAAAAGGAAATGGTGGTTATTAATTTCTAGGGATATTATAAAATAAGTACTTGGAAATTTCTTCATTCCACCACCAAGTTTTAATACATTTATTGGCAATAATCTAAAAATATGTCCTGAATTATCTACCATATATCAGTAGAGGACTTACTCTTAAAATAGTAATCCTCACTTAAGAATAAACCTCTCGTCGCAAATGGTAAGATTTCATTTCTTTTGATGGCTGCATAGTATTCCATTGCTTAGCGAAATAAGTCAACTGGAGAAAGACAACTATCACATGATCTCCCTGATATGAGGGAGTGGAGATGCAATGGGGGTGGGAGTTAAGGTGGTAGGAAAAGTAAAAATGAAACAAGATGGGATCGGGAGGGAGACAAACCAAAAGAGACTCTTAATGTCATAAAACAAACTGAGGGGGGTGGGGGGAAGAGGGGTTGGGAGAGGGTGGTGGGGTTACATTATATGTTTAAATAAAGCTTAAATAAATTAAAAAAAAAAGAATAAACCTCTCATAACCAAGTTTATTCTTTCATATAAAGCACCACTTGAGAAGTTAGAAAACTTCCTAATAATTTCACGTAATTCCAAATCCCTTAAATATTTTTTCTCTTTTCTTTACTCATGTCAGTTTGACAAAGGATCAACTGGAATGTCAAATATTTTAAAGAATATCTGCAACTGCCAGAAAGAAGTACAATGAAGAAAATTCCTCAAACTAGTTAAGAATGGGCAATGTGGACATGTAGACATGAGCTGTGACCTTGGTGATATAAATGACTGATAACTCCATCTGAGATTAACACAAACCCAGAATCGCTACATCAATTACATACTGCTTATCACAACTCTGCCACTGACACAACCACCATTCTGCACCATTTATTTCATTCAGGGTTTGTTTTGGGAGACATTCTTCATGCAATCCAACCATTTAGTGGCACACACATGCCATGTGGATCATAATTTCACTACCAATTCTCATTATTGAAAGAATATGCTATGTGCCCATAGAATCATCTATAGTAAAATTTTTAATTATTGAATGGAGTATCTAGTAGCATACTTTGTTCATCCAATACAGCCAAGAAAATCTTTTCTAGGCTATGACACCTTCTATTTGTTGGAGGGGATGGGCAAGGGCTTGCTGATTGCAAATATCTTGCCATTTTGGTTCCCTCCTCTCCTTTATAAGATACATGAATTTTAAGAGTATTCCAAGTATCTGTATCCCTAAAGAGATTTGGTGTGATAAGTATTCTGCTCAACTACCAATCTTAACTTTATACTAACCAGAATAAGCAAAACCAACTGAGATTTGTAGAGGATCCAAAAATAGTTTGCTTTTCATTCATTCATTCATTCATTCATTCATTGATCCATTTGTGCCCTTCATGCATTTATTTACTCATTAAATAAGCAATTCTTAAGTTCTATTAAGTACCAGACAATACACAAGGTACTGGAGATGAAGAGATAAAACACAATCCCTACCTCAAGGAGTTTACAGTCTAGAACCTCAGCCCTACTGACATTGGGGCCAGATCACAGTTGTAGGGAACTTTCCTGCACATGGTAGGATGTTTCACAGCATCTCTGGCCTCTATCTACCAGCTAGATGCCCGAAGCAGCCAACCCACCCACCACGATCCTGGGTTGTGACAATAAAATTATCTCTGGGCACTGCATCATGTCCTTTGGGGGGTAGAATCACTTCTAGTTGAGGACTAATGGTTTAGAAGAAGGAAACAGACATTACAAAGTGCAAAAAATGATACAGGTGCAATGATAGAAAAATACATAAGAAAAAATTGAAGTACAAAGAAGAGGAGGTATGGGAAATGCTCTGAGCAGAAAAAGGATCAGGAGTGTGATCACAGACCTTTTTGATGAAACATGGTTGCTACTTCTACTGTAAAATGACCATAGGCTGGGGAGAGAGGCCTTGTTTGAGGTGTCCTTTTTAGAACCTCAAATGAGACCTCATTTGACTTCTTCTCCTTCCCACTTTTCTGTGGATTGAAAGAGATAGTTTTCAAATATCCATTTCAATTGGTTTTCCCCTAGATGAACTCCTCTAATCCCACGTCCTTTCCTTCCCTGGAGTCCAGTCATCTTATAAAACTGTGCATATTATTGCAAGTATGGTTAAGCAAAATAAAGGCCTAGATAACACTCCAGAGCTTCCTACTGCTTCTGTGTAACAGGACAGTGTCTCAGAAGTCATTATGTGCCGTGCAGAGATTTCCCAAGACAGGAGATTAACTAGAACTGCTGAGACTGAAGTGGGGGCTACTCTTACATGTGGCAGAAGCTCAGAGGGGTCTGCCTGCAAAGCATATAAGAGCCAGGACAGTGTTAAGTCAGCAAGAAAGGACCATGGGGGCAGATGGGCTCTTTCATGGAGGAACAGGAAACAGGGAAGAAATCAAATGACAACCAAAAAAATTACATAGAAAAAAACTGAAGTACCATTAAAAGTGTATTAGAATTTCTCACGGAGTAGGGCCTCATATTGTTTGTCCATCTGCATTTTGGTGTGAAGACTGTATTCCACTGCACAGTAAGTGCAAGAATGGAAATACAAAATTCTGTAAGAGCACACTGCAAAGTATTTTAAACAGGTCTGGGTACTCAAGGAAGACACAGATGGAAATGGAATTTTGAACAGAGACTGAAGAATGAATAGGAGATGGTTATTAAAGAGTTGGGGGAGGAGAGATGGAATGTTCTGGACCATCCCTGATGTGAGGGAGAGTCAGGTAAGTTTGAGAACTTGATTGTACACAAACAGTGTTTCTAAGGTGAGGAAAGACACAGCAGTTAATATTTTTTCAGGATGTATCACATTCCAGGCACTATGCTAAATTCTTTACTAACATTATTTTGTTCAATGTTCATAACAAGCCAATAACGTAGTAAGTTATAGCTTCCCATTTAGCTATGGCTATCATCATCATCATATCAGATTTGTGTTTTAGAAAGTATACAGGTACAAGAAGTGAGCAAATGCATTAAGAAGCATTTAAGAAGCTTACTACCAGCACATACCGGGAGAAATCGAAGCTCCAGACTAAATCATTAATACTGAGAATTGAAAAGAAAGGATGATTCATAAGTCACTTCAATGATAGAACTGAAAAAAACTAATACAACCAACTAACCTTTAAAGTTCAAGGCGAGAAGAGTTGAACATGAGGCCAAAACTTTGACCAGAGAGAACCAGTAGCAAACAACTGCAGCAAGAGATGTGTCAACAGAATGAAGAAAGTGGGACAGGAGAAGCAAGCATGTGGAAAGGGTACACCGTGAGACGACGAGCTAAGCTCCACCCTGCTGAGTGTGGGAGGCCAGCAGGTGGTTCGAAATGGGAGATTGGAGTTTTGAAGTGAAAGATGCCCAAAAACATAAATTTAAATGAATTCCAGAAAGTTTACATGACTTGGTGACAGTTGGAGTCCCAAGAATGAATACAATGGCAAAGATAGAGGGAAGCAAATTCAAACAGCTACTGAAGTTGTAGCAGAAAGAAGACCCATAGCACACATCCATAAAACCACTCCATCTTATTTTCTGCTAAAACAGAAATGATTCCAAAAACAAAGTCAATGCTGCTTTTGCTGATTTTTGCTCATAAGGGACCAGGAAGAGGGACTGTAATCTGAGAACCATGTCTTTTCTATGGCCTTCCCTGATATAACCATTGCTAAGCTTTATTATCTCTCCTTACCCCTCAGAGATCCATATGCTCATGATATCATATGATTATGCCCATGGACCTGGCTCTTTCACCTGTTTCTCAGAATATGTGTCAAACCAGGTGTGGGCTTGGGGAGGGCTTGGGGAGGGTGGTATGTGTGGTTTATTGTTAGAGAAAATACTACAGTGACTTTCCATTAACAGACACTAAGCTTTACAACTTGATAATCTTAAATGATTTCAACTTGATGTGTTAAAATATCCCATCCTTGCTGTCCCAAAAAGAAAAACCTAAATATTTACAAAGTGAAAGGAATACACCAAATGTTTAAAACACTTTGCCTTTTCTTCATTATCTGTTTTTGACTCATTAAATTCTGTCCACTTGTAATTACCTTCTTCCCAATCTGCGACTGTCAAATCCCTTTTAATTTCTAACACCAGGAACCCCCCTAGGAACCTGTCCCTGCTCTGTCCCTGAGGGAATGAATTGTCAAGCCCTCTGTGCCCCCTGAGCACTTTACATCTCTGTTAAAGCAGTCATTGTGTTCTTCCACATTTTAGTGGTGTGTGTGTGTGTGTGTGTGTGTGTGTGTGTGACTGTAATTGGGAGTTAATGAAACAGACACATGTTCATGTAATAGCAGTTAGAAGAGTTCCATGAAAACACAAGCCATGAATCCTCTCCCCCAACCCCACCACTTCATATTGAAAGGAATACTTTCAGCAGGAAAATCTCCCCCACATTTGTAAATAGCAGCAGTGTAATTAACCTTCAGTTGTATTTTCTTATTGGCAATGCCATTCTCCTTTCCACACAATGCAAGACATTGTCATAAGTGGATGTTTGTATAATCGATTGAAGGAGCATATCATCTAAACATCTGGATTCTTCCACATATGGCTCATTAACTATTGCTGCAAAAGCCAATATGAACTCCATGTTGATGCAATTAAATGTGCCTGGAAAAATACATGCTTCTCACATTTTTAGTTCTACATAGGTATATAGTTGGCAAACAATCCAATGTAGTCACAGGAATTTTAAAAAGAAAGCTTTCTCCAGCCATGTCTGTTAACCATCATTGTGCTGCTTCCTGGAAGCAAGGGGAAAATGAGTAGTCCCGGGCGGCTGGCCACTCCACTACATTGCCATAGTGAGAGAATATCTAATAATAAATAAATACAGTTGAGGATCAGGATTTCTTGTCTGCTCTTCATGATGGCAAAAATATGCTTCAATTTGAAATTGTCTTGAAATGAATGAAAAGAGGGTTTTTATCCAACGTTTCCTTAATTTGCAAGAACACAAAACAGGTGATTACTAATAACACACACTCTCTCTCCCTCATCACTGTCATACAAAGTAGCCTGAAAAGTGTGTGGTCCACACTGAGTCAGAATGAGTACGCAGCTCATTAGCTTCACAGTGCTGGGTGAGCCAGCCCAGAATGAAATCCAGCAGCAAGGGGACTGAGAGAGAAGCTCACTCTTTCTCTTCCATCCCTTGCAGACCCAGTTTTGCCTTTCATGTGCTGAAGACAAAGTTGTCCACACCCAAGTCAGAGCAGCCTTTCTCTTCCAGGTTTCTGCAGGCATCAGAGCTTCAGAAAAGGGAGGGTGTCCTCTTATGTTTCTTCTTTTATAATCATTGCTGAGATAGAAGATGTACTTTGTCTTCTCTTTATTGGATCATCTACCATAAAAAGCTACTGAGTTCTGTAGTATCTGTATTCTCACTCACTTCAAACCTCTCACCCTCAGTCCAAACTTAGTAAATACTAAACTAAAGGTGGCATGCTGTTATTAATTTCTATTGCCCAAAACTATCTGACATAGATGTGCAGGTAGTCTTCATTTTGATTTCTTGGATCTAGACACTAAGACTTGTGTACAGGAGGTTTATTGGTATATCCTCTCAAGAATAACATATGTAATGGAGTGATGGAAGGAGGATCTTACAGAGGGAAAAGTTGAACTGTGGCTTAGTGACACCAAACTTCAGCCTGTCCCATGAAGAGCATGGAGGTTTCTAACTCTAGGATGGCCCTTCAGAGATGTCCCAAGCTGAGACAAAGGAGACAGACCTTTGAACTCCCAGATGACCAGGTATTAAATGCTGAGTTCCCCAAGCAAGGGAACATAACCTTGAGTGAAGGAACATCCTTCTTTCCACGAAGGGAATTGTCTTTCCTAATTCCTAGATTGGGACATAGCTCAGAGCCATAAGCACTCAACATATTTGGTGCTGGAGAAGTTGCACCTTGGCTCTGAAGGGGTCACCTGGATGGCATATAATAGTATCCACTACTGTCCACCCTAATTTAAGATGTTTGAATCTACTTGCTTATAATAATGTTTTCCTATCTGAGAACATCTTTTAGGATTCTAATTGATATCATTTGCCAGTGAAATCCATAAAAAGAAGGTTAGTAAGCTGAACTACAGCCCTCTCAGCAAAGCCCTTTCTGCTCTAGCTAGTCTCAAGGCTCTAAGACATCAGTTCTAGATTTTACACACCTTCAGCTTGCAAGGCTGTTGGTCTGGGTTGCTTACCTGTTGTGACAGCCCAGACTCTCATATAGGAGGGATCTAAGCCCCTGCCACCATGAAATTCCTGGGTCACAGCTGCTGCACTTGCCAATTACCACCATCACAGGCAGGCAAGGACCTCCCAAGAAACTCACTAATGGATTAGCAGTACCCAACTACCCCCACTGTGAGACAGCAACCCTTCGTTCCCTTGATAATCAAGGAGAACTACCCTGACATCTTCACTCCCTGCCTACTTCTCTGTTGACATTACAAACCCAAAATGACCAGGCAGTGGAAATAGTTTAAAGTTCAATATGATTTTCATTATGTCCTCTGTGAAAGCACTACCTTTCTGAGAACAAGGACCTCCAAACCCATAAAGCCTAAAGTTGAAGGGAAAGGCAGCTTAAATTCATTCCAGTGAGTCACAGGAGTGAGGGCACACTGGGTCTCTTCATTCCCTGATTCCTAGACCCTTTTATTCTACCTACTAGAAAAACAACATCATATTATAGTCATTGATTCAGGTTATTTAACATATTCGGGAGGATGGCACACCATCCTAGCAGATATCAACACCAATTTGACACATCAGTTGCACCAAAAAACTATCCTATCTTGCTTCCAGGCTGAGAGCTTCTGACTAATACAATATAACCACTCCAGTTATACATTTGAGGAACCAGGGAAGTGACCACTGTATGAATCTGAGGAAACAGCCCACCCACTATGAGTCTCATCTGAGCCATGATTCCATTTATTACCTGTCCCCCCAAAACAGTGCAATATGGTTATGTTAATCCCTAAGTTTCAACATCAGCTCAGATCCTATGTCCCCTTATTCTTGAGATGTCCGCATATCCTTTTTCTCCTATATTATCCAAGTAAAATTTACATTTCCCTTTGGTGAAGGACTTACAGAATCATTACTATATAAACTTGGTATGTGGCAGTATCTCTCTTTCTGAAGACCATAAGAAGTCCAAAAACTACCACAAATAAAATGTAATACAGGGAAATGCTACTTAAAATGGAAACAACAATAATAAAATAAATCATACATTTATAGTGAGATCAGAAAAGTTCAGTTATATATCTATACATCTATATTGAGCTCTAACTATATATCTGATTACTATAAATATACATATATAGGTATGTAGCATTTCCTGACAATAGCCTGTGCAACTTGGGTTTTTTTATGAATGAGATAAGAAAACATTCTAACCTGTGCAAGGTAGCATCAGTATGAATCTACTTTGTGGCAATCAAACTCCCTTGTCCCAGGCAGGGGACATGTCCCATGGTAAGTGCTATACCACACACACTCTCCAAACACTACTTTTGGAAAACTACTGGGAGACAATATTCCATGACTCTCTTAAAACTTCTACATGCCCTGAACTTCACCCAGATTGCATTTTCAAGGACGTTTGTGCAGTGCGCAACTTGGGAAGATATAAATAGTATCTGTTTCTGGAGCCAAGTGTAGGTCTGCTTATAGCCTTAGAAGATGGAGACTAATGTTTCCCTCCAAAGTAAAGAGCATGTTTGCTTACTGTCCAGATTAGTAAAGATAACTCCTCCAGAGCAAATGGCAGGCATCTGCCCATTATGAAAGATTTGAGTTCTCTAAGTTCAGAGTCCATTGACCGTAATGCAGCCCACTACATAAGTATATGTACCACCTGGTCGTGTAAGTTGGGTCTGAAAAACCAACACCAAAATGCTGACATTCCAGCTATTGCTACTGCTGTGAGCAATAAACTGCCCTTCATCTCTGACCCAGGGATCTTGTCTCTTCCACCAGCACCTAAAAATGAATGGCAAGCTAATTTGTTTGTTTGTAAGTAGAGTAAAACTCTCACCAACTTCACACTTCTAGACATTCTTTATGTGGCTAACCAAAGGATTTATTCTAAACACCGGTAAGAGTGTTATAAACACAACCCTAGGGAGTATTGTGTAGATAGATGGTGGCAATCATCTGCATACCAGTGTTCCAGCCAGAAAAGGGAGGTAACAAACTATGAAGATATTACCTTTCTCAAATCTTATAACTACTTTGTGATGGAACCAGGAGATGAATGTTGCTTGTCTGACTTTATTATAATGGGCTCTTTCTTCTGAGGATTTCCTGTCTGTACCTCAGGGGAAATTCTTATGGAGTTTTGTTTAAGGTGCAGCTCAGAGTAGAGACTTTTATACTCCTCTCATCTTTTGATTTTTTTAACCTAAAAAGAGGGTGCCTGGGTGCCTTTGTGGATTAAGTGTCTGTCTGCCTTTGTCCCAGGTCATGATCCCAGGGTCCTGGGATTGAGGGTCACATCTAGCTCCTTACTCAGCGGGGAGCCTTCTTCTCCTTTTTCCTCTGCTTCACCCCCCTGCTCATTCTCTCTCTTTCTCTTTCCCTCTATCAAATAGATAAACAAAATATTTTTTAAAAAATAACTAAATAACCTAAAAAGAAGCTTATCCCTTTAGGAATAGAAATGTCAATGCCATAGTCTACCATTTATTCCATAATGAATTGCCAAGGTCCTCTGACATTTGGACCAGTGTCCTAATTCATTGTCTCAGCCTGTGTTCCTCCAAAGCTGAGTATGAGACACAGGTCTACATGCCAGGAGTTTATATGAAAATGTGATCTCACAGAGCAGAAAAAAGTCCAGAAAATATCAACTTGGGAATGAGGGAGCAAAAGCCAGTATTAAGGCTGCTTCATTGCAATAACCAACTGCTAAAACAGAGTTCAAACCAAAAGGACTGCAGATGAGCACTTTGAAATGCATCTTAGAACTAGAAGAGAACACTGATCTTGTCTCTTACTCCTTGTTGGCTCAAGGTGCTGCTACAGGCATTAGCTCTCCTGAATGTCCAGGTTGCACATGTGTGAGAGCCAAGCAGGTTCCCACACCAACAATCAGGAATCCTTGCAGCAGGAAACAAGAGGTGTCCATGCAGACCCAAGGAGAGATGCTGTCAGGTCTCATCTGCACAAAGCTGGCAAAAGCCAAGTGCTCTGGGGTGGTGTCTGTGCCAGTAAGTGGGGCTGCAAGAGTTTGGAGTGATCTTCAAGAGTTATATAAAAGGCGCCTCCTCTGCACACATTTTCTCTGGTAAAGATGGAAACTTCTCTATTTCTGACCTGAAACCAGCCACCTGGAATCCTAACCATACTACTCACCCATTAGAGGAAAACTGTCACTCTACTTTTTCACATGGCCATTTCTGAAATCGGGGAGCCTATATAATATGAGTGGAGAGGATAGATTCTGGAGTTAAACTTCTCCCGCTGTAAATAGCTCTGATGTAACTTGGGCAAGTTTCTTAACCTCTCAATGCCTCTGTTTCCTCGCCTATATTGAGAAAATAATATCTCTACACAATGTTGCTTATAAAGATTATATTAATATTTTCAACTCATTCAGAACACTGTTTAGCACAGGGTCAGGGTCGAGGTTTGCTATATGTTGCCCATTAAATAAAACTTCATCATTTTGATATTTTTAGCTTAAGATTAAGTTTAATTGCAGAATAACAATTTCAGTAAAATATATAGTTTGATTTGCTTGTATTAGGATCTAAATTGATAGAATCTATTGGCTTTGGGCCATATATTTCCCAAATTATCTATACATTTATAGAAAAGGAACAGGAATGCAATCCCCAGATATAAACTTAGAGGGGGCAGTGGTCTGCCTTATTCATCTTTAAATTCCCTGGATCCAAAGAGTTTCATTTTCTCCATGCTCACAGAGGTCCACCCCATGGTACATACGCACTCAGGTTTCAAGATGTTCTATGCACATATTGGTTTTTTGGTTCCTTGATCACAGCATGATCGCTCTCAATTTATGACTCTCACAAGTTATTTCCTTTATCTGCAACACTATTATTTCAACTCCTTGACCAATAACACTCTTCCTCTTGGGCTCAGATTCTCCTGCCACTGGAAAGCCTTCCTGGACTCCCTCAAGTCTAAGCAAATTTCCCTTCCTTTGTGCTCCCATAGCACCACATCTTTCTCTAGCACAGCACCTACCATACAGTACTGTAATGATTGGTCTTAATCTATTTCCCTCATTAGACTAAATTCCAAAGTTATTATTTTATTTCCATTATTTAGTAGAGTGCCTGGCACATATAACCCATGAGAAATATTAGTAGAATCAACAAAGGAGAGAATGAATGCACATATAAGTAAATGCATGAACAAACAGAAAATAGTAGCTAATTGAGTTACACACAATGAATGACAGCTCTGAGTGTTCACTTGACTCATTTCTGTCCTCCACTCCTTAGCCTCAAGGTGGGTTAAGCTCACACATGGCTGGTGCCCTCCTCCTGGAATATGTTAGCAAGGTATATATTTGCAACCATTCGTCTACACTGATGCCTGACTATGCAGGTCTCCCACTAGATTTCTAGCTTTGATTGAGATTGAGAAGAAGAACTCAGCTCCATCCTCTTTCCTATGGAAAAAAATTATAATGCTTCTTTATAATCTGACCCCAACTATACAGTCTTCATCCTTGCATATTTGTCCTCCCCTGTGAGATGCACTGGGGAAAAGTATAGAGAGTCTGACCCAAGGATACAAGCTTGATTGGTGCATTGAGTGGAACCTCACTTCAGTATCACCAAAGACAAAAGATACCCACACCTCATCGATGTAAAGTCAATGCCCTTAATTATTTCAGCAGTCATTTTTCACTAGAACGTGATTATAATCCCATATCGTTCCTCATTATGAATTAGGAACACAGATAAGTTATAAGATTTTTTTTAAGTAAATAAAAAATTTTAGGTCCTCCAGCTTCTGAGTACTCTGCGCCTCAGTCTTCATAGCCTTCTCCTGAATGTCTCCCGGATCAGAAGAATCTCTTTACCAGCGCCTTGTGGTTCTGAAGCTGTTTCACAAACCACATACATGAGTTATAAATCTCAAGGCAGTGTTTCTTAAAGTATGACCTTTGGACCACCTAGATCATAATCACCAGGATTTACATCCACAACTCAGGGCATTAAACCAGATGATCTCATGGTGGTGCCCCTGAAGGTCATCTCAACCACCCCCTTCTGATGAATACTATACACTCTCAATATTGAGATCCCCAAGCTTGACTACTTCCAATATTTCCAAGTATCTTAAAGAAAATAACCTTCAAACTTCAGTAATGAATATCTCTTTATATATCTGAACTGAAGATCCCTTGCTACCCCATAAGAATGAGTGACTCATATCATCATCTATTAGCACATTTGCACTTTAAAATCAAGAAAATCCATGGGACCATATGGAATTGAGATCACACCAACTTAGGGGGTTATTGACTCTGGCATCTGGCATCAGTTTAAACCTGAAGCCAGAATTTATGAGCTGCTTAGAGATATGTTTTTAACTTCTAGGAACTGAATGTTCTTGTAGTAGCAAACACAGTTGGAAGTCTACAGACCCTTAATGGATTTGCTGGTCTGTGCATTGGATATGCATGATTACCTGAAATACTGGAGAACATAAGAGAAATATTAATGATTCTGAAGAATGCCATCAAACTTGAAAAATCTGGCTGTAGGTTGCACTTGAGTAGCTTCCAGAATTAATAAATAGGTAACCAACGCCCTGTGCACAGGCATACTAAACAAATATAAGTAAGCAGACAATATTTATTTCATAAGAAAATTTCTAAGTAACCTCAGAACAATTTTCTTCATAAACAAGCCATTATTTTCCTATGAAGGCAATTTCTTTACTAGCAAATTTATTTACTAGCATATTTATTTCTTGATCTGGGTAATTTCATACTATAATGAAATTCCTCTGGCTGAATACTGGATATGATCATGAGAATACTGTCTTGTTCTTAATACTGTTAGTTTCTACTGTAACTAAACAAAATGGTGATAATCTCCAAATGTAATCTTTTGACTAAAAGTTGGTTCTCACTTTAAAGAAATGTAAATTCTTTCTTCATGCTGAGAAAAGACAGTCAATTCCTTCTTTGCTGATAAATAGTGTCACTAAGATGCCACAGAGAAAGAATATCCCATTAAACAATGAATCTTGGAACACTACATCAAAAATTAATGACGTACTATATAGTGACTAACATAACATAATAAATTTTTTTAAAATATCCCATCAAAAAGACATTTGATGTCTTCCCATCTCCTGATGCCCCAAAGGGCTCTATCCCAAGTGAGCTGGTGTGATAGTCTGTTACTGAACCAGTAAATACACTATTGCCATCACTCATTATACATATTCTAAAAACCTGTAAAGGGATGAAAGATCAGTCTATCTAGGCACAACCATATGGCCATTCTTTCAAAAGAATATACTATAGTAATAAAATCTGTGTATCTTTAGAAATAATAGATTATCAAGTATCTGATAATTCAGAGAATTTTAGTTTAGATTCATGCTTTTTTATTCAGTAAAGATTTATTGATTATTTATTCATGTCAAGCACCACATTAAATATCAGTAATTTAAAGAATAATAACACAGTACTATCTTTGCCCTCAGGAATTCAAACTCAACAGGGAGATATAAACACCACTGACAAATAATTGTAACATAGTGTGTGTTAATTGCCACAATATAGGAATGATTTTTACATAAAGACTTGGAGTTTTCAGGGACGCCTGGGTGGCTTAGTCGGTTGAGCAGCTGCCTTCGGCTCTGGTCATGATCCCAGCATCCTGGGATTGAGTCCTACATCAGGCTCCCTGCTCGGCTCCCTGCCGAGCAGGGAGCCTGCTTCTCCCTCTACCTCTGCCTACCTCTCTGTCTGCCTGAGCTCTCTCTCTCTAATAAATAAATAAATAAATAAATAAATAAATAAATAAAACTTGGAGTTTTCAGAAAGATACCACTTGAACTTAGTCCTGAGGGTGAAGGTAAGGGAGAATGAACACTCACATCAGGGAAGCTGCAAGTGCAAAATCAGGGCTAAGGAAGCAAACCCAACATATTCACATGCTAGCTGGAAGGTCTGTGGCTGCAGCTCAGAAATGATGAGAAGAGTGTCAGAAAACAAGATCAGAGAGGTATGTTATGGTCATCTTGTGAAAGACTAAGGGGCCATGAGAAAGTAACCTGTGACCCTCCACAAAATAAAATTATTTTTCGACAGACTACTTCCTAAACAAATTATTTACAATTTCTCAACACAAGTGGACTATATGAAACTTTCCACAAAAATAGGAAATATTTGTTGAAAAATAATACAGTCTTACGACCACATATCCACGTGAAACTTAAAATTCCATTCTACAGAATCATAAACATTGCCTTTTGAAGTTAGAGGCAGCTCTAATAGTTCATAATTATAAAAGAACTAAACAGAAAAAATAAAGTAGGTCAGCAATGTAGGGCACCTAATCATTCAATGCTATTCAGTCTTTTTTAGAATTCTGAAGACTAATTCTTCCAATATGTGAAATTAGAAGATTGGCTTCTTTCTAATCTTAGGGTAAAAGTAAAATAAAAATAAATTCAAACTTTTAGAGCTAAAAATGGTATCTAATTATTGGACCATTTCAGTAAGCATGGACAATCTTTTGTGCTCTGTCCTCCGTATCTTATAAAAAAATTAATCTTATAATAAAGCAGATAAATAGGGCATGCTTTGTCCATTCCTCTGCCTGTCCTTCTATCACCTCTGTTAATTTAATGCACTATCTTACTGCAAAAGAATATTCTATAAAAGCTTCTGCCAGCTGACTGAGGGACAACGTTTTCAGGAAAAGGAACCTGTCTTGAAGTAAGGAAGAGATATGATTCAAGGAGAGTGAGATTTTGAACTTCACCTTCCAAAATATGTTCTCATTGACCTTTTTACTTTTGCAATAATGTGTTCCCAGAATGCCTACCATTTTTAATTATCTTGATTACCCCCACCACATGGTGTGCTAGTCTTACACAATAGGATGTTCAAACTTTTAGAGCACTGTATTCAAATACAAAAATAAATAAATATATATTTAAAATATAAAAATTTAAAAAATATATAAATCCATATACATCTATGCCATTTTCTTGATACGTGCATCCACTGATAGACACTTACATTGTCTCTATGTCTTGGCAATTGAACATAAACATGGAATAAATGTATGTGCATATATATATTTTCAAGATAGTGGTTTGATCTCCTTTTGGTATAAACCCAGAAGTGGAATTGCTGGGTCTTATCTAATTTCTTATCTAATTGCTCTGACTAGGACTTCCAATATTATGTTAAATAAGAGTGGTGAGAGAGAGCACCCTTGGCTTGCCCCTGATTTTAAAAGAAAAACTTCTAGTTTTTCAAGGTTGGATATGGTGTTAGCTGTGAGTTTATCATTTATGTCCTTTATTATATTGAGGTATTTTGTTTGTTTAGAGCTTTTGTCATGAAAGGGTATTGAATTTTTTCAAATGCTTTTCTACATCAATCAAGAGGATCATATGATTTTCATCATTTATTCTGTTAATGTGGTATATTGCGTTTATTGATTTCCATGTGTTAAACCATTCTTGCATCACCAGGGAAAAATCTTGCTTGATCGTGGTGTATGATTCTTTTAATGTACTGTTGAATCTGGTTTGCTAGAATTTTGTTGAGAATTTTTGCATCTTCATCAGGGATGTTGAACTGTAGTTTTCTTGCAGTTTCTTTACATGGCTTTGGTATCAGGGTAATACTAGCCTCAGAAAATGAGTTTGGGGATGTTCCCTCCTCTTCAATTTTTTGGAAGAGTTTGAGAACCATTGGCAAGAATTCTTTACTTTTAGTTGGAAAAAAATGAGTAGAGCTTTCCTAGTTAAAAAAAAATCAAATAACAATCTCTTTGATTTTTATGATAAAGTTTTCTTTTAACATATGTAAAGAGACCTACATAACAGTCCATAAGAAACTGAATAATTGAAGATAAGAAGGCAAGAGAGTTAACAGAGTTTCTTGGGAATTTGGAGGAGTTGTGATCAGTAACTTTCTGTCACCAAGACTTCAAAGCAAAATTGTGTATAGTGATACTTTAAGTAATATAGTTCAATGTCTCCAAAACAGTGGTGACCATTACACTCCTGTTTCATTTGAACTCCTTACCACGTCATGTTGTTTCTTTTGTTAAAGTATCTCTGTAGTGATCTGAAAAATATTATTTAGTGTTTTTAAATTTTGGATATGTAATAAAATATCATAGTTTATATTTTTAGATACACATTTATTACCTCATTTCTATGCCAAGACTTAAGTATATGTATCCCTAAATCTACTGTAAGGCTCTAATTATTTGGACTATTGAAAACTGATGTTGAGGTTGCAGAGGAAGAGATTTTTTTTTTAAATAGAGGCATACTAAACTGATAAAAGGAAAAGGAAAGGGGAAAGGAAGAGGGAGGATTAATAAAGTAGAGAAAAAAGAATAATTCTAGAAATTCAAAGATAGTATGTATTCAATGTCATTGGGGTTTAAATATGGAGCTCTGGAGTAATAAACTCAGGGCACCATGAACACGTTGAGGAGGCATGACAGAAGAAGAGAGATATATAGGGTGAGGAGGTAGATGAAGGCACGGCTGTAAATTTTTGTTGCTTGGAAGTAGTCAGAGGACCGCAGGAGATAAGCTGGGGTGGCAGAACAAGACCTAATTGTTCCACCCTGAAAGAATGAGTAATAATGAGTTGCTCTCACTTTGCCAAGTCATCAAGGCAAACTCCAAAACTAATTTCTTACTACAGTCTCCTTTGATATGCAGATAAAGCATTTTTGCTGTTCACTTTCCCCCCAGTACTCTCTTCTCCACCTACTTTTATAACCATGACAGCTATGAATCTCAGTCTACAGACCCATTTTTATCTTAAATTTTTTCTGACCTTAAACCCAATATATTTTTAAACTTCAGAGCTAATTTAATCTGCTCCAGAGTCCTTAATCCACAGAGATGATAAAGTAAATCCCAAACAGTCTTAGAGCCCCTACGTGTCAAGGCAGCTCCAGAACCCAGGGGGTTAACTGGATTTTGAAAATGGGAAAGCAGACTCTCACCGTCTGTCCATCATGGGCATGACTAAGGTCTGTGATTTCTACCCAGTGGCAATTTGGTGGCTGTCACATTCCAGGCACTGGTTGACATCCAGCCTCTAAGGTATGCTACCCAAGTGTAGCACCAACCAGAATGACATGTATCCATGCTCTCTCTGGGAGCCTCTACTTACCCCTATTTTCTTCCGATTCTTGAACTTTCTCCCTTTCTTCTACACCAGGTTGATTCCCAAAGGTCTCTTCACTTCTCTGTCCCTCCCCATTCTCTTTCCTTCAGGATAAATATGACAGTCTCTTAGGTGGACTTTGGCTTTTTTTTTAAAACATTTTATTTATTTATTTGATCGAAAGACAGAGAGAGAGAGAGAGCATGAATGAGGAGGAGGTCAGAGGGAGAAGGAGACTCCCCATGGAGCTGGGAGTCCAATGTGGGACTTGATCCAGGGACTCCAGGATCATGACCTGAACTGAAGGCAATCGCCTAACCAACTGAGCCACCTAGGTGCCCTGGACTTTGGCTTTTACAAAATATGCACCTCCTCTTGGCACAAAGAGAGGTGTCTATCTACCTGAAAGGGGGAAAAAAAAAATGAAAAACCAATTAGGTACTTCAGTTTTTTTAAATCTAATCCAGGGGCGCCTGGGTGGCTCAGTCAGTTAAGTATCTGACTTAGGCTCAGGTCAGGATCTCAGGGCCCTGGGATGAAGTACCATGTCAAGGCTCCCTGCTCAGTGGGGAGTTTGCTTATCCCTCTGTCCCTCCCCCTGCTCATGCTCCCTCTCTCTCTCTCTTTCTCTCTCTCAAATAAATAAATAAAATATTTTTAAAAATTAAAAAATAGAAGTCTGAATTATTCTCTCACCAAACAATGATTTTCCTCCCACAAGGAAAATGTACTCCCCATCTAAAGCTCATCCAGAACAAGATGGAACCAAGTCTCTATTCTGAATTAGGAATAGTAACCAGCATTCATTTAAAGTCTGGTTAGGCTTATTTGTCCTAATGTTTGCAAATACTGAGCAGGTAAGCTTGGGTACTAGGCAAATTTTCTACCTCCAAAAAGGTACTATCTCCTTCTTAGAGAAATTCTGTCCAAACCCACTAGCTTCATTCCAACCAGGAAAATTATTTAGTCATTAATTCAATAAATATTTATTGAATGCCTATTATGTGATAGGCACTGTTCTAAGTACAATGTTCTAATAAGACAGTGACTGTTTGAATGCCTACTATGTGATAGCTACTGTTTCAAGTAAAGTTCCAATAAGATAGTGACAAAACAAACAAAAATCCCTCATTTCATGGAGTTTACATACTAGTGATGAGGATAGTCAACAAAGAAAGAATATATATATATATGTGTGTGTGTGTGTATATATGTATATATATACATATATATGGGGAACTATATGGCATATCACATAGGGTAAGTTCTAATTAAGAAAATTAGTCAAAAAGAGGATTCCTTAAACTGTCATCTGGAAAGGGCTCAGAGTAGAGTGGGGAGGAGGGAGATTAAATTTTTTTTAATTGGGTGGCCATAAAAGGCCTCAGCTCTATGGGCCAGATATTCCTTTGATGTTTGGCTTAATTACTAGAGGGTGGAAGATGAGACTGAACAACTCTATGAGGCTTAAAATATGTCAAGTCAATTCTAACAAGTGGTGGGTTTGTTCTCTACCTGACTCCAACTTTAGCCATAACTCTTTACCACTAAGTCAACACCTTTCCTTGTACCAAGAAATTTCTTGTATCAAAAAATGGGGAGTCCCTCGCTGCCACTCCAACCACCTCCACAGCTGGGCCCCGCAAATCTGCCACTGCAGCCCTCACCTGTGTAGACATGGCCTCAGGTACCACCCCCACAGCAGTGAAGATTGAAATAATTGGTGGAACAGGCCTGGCTGATCCAGAAATATTAGACGTAAGAACTGAAAAATATATGGATACTCTATTTGGCAAGGCTTCCAATGCCTTAATTTGGGGGAAAATCTACCCCAAAGGAGGACTGTGTCCTCCTTGCAGGCATGGGAGACAGCTTACTATCACGCCTTCAAAAGTCAACTACCAGGCGAACATCTGGTCTCTGAAGGGGGAGGGCTGTACACACGTCGTAGTGGCCACAGCTTGCAGCTCCTTGAGGGAAGAGATTCAGCCCAGCAATATCGTCATTATTGATCAGTTAATCGACAGACCACTAAAAGGCCTCAGACCTTCTATGATGGAACTCATTCCAGTACCGGAGGAGTGTGCCATATTCCCATGGCTGAGCCATTCTGCCCCAAAATGAGAGAGCTCCTCATAGAGGCTGCTAAAAAGTTAGGACTCCGGTGTCACTCAAAAGGGACAATGGTCACAATCAATTGAGGGACCTCGTTTTAGTTCTCGGGCAGAGAGCTTCATGTTCCGCACGGTGGGGGGGGGGGGGGCACATGTTGTCAACACAACCACAGTTCCAGAGGTGGCTCTCGCTAAGGAGGCTGGGATTTGCTACACAAGTATTGCCATGGCAACAGATTATGACTGCTGGAAAGAGCATGAGGAAGCGGTTTTGGTGAAACCAGTCCTAAAGACCCTGAAAGAAAATGCCAATAAAGCCAAAGTCTATTCCTCACTACCATACCTCAGATAGAGTCCATGGAATGGTGAGAAACCCTCCATAACCTGAAGAATGGGGCCCAGTTTTTTATTTTATTACCAAGACATTAAACTAGCATGGCTGCCTAGGAGACAAGAAGGCTTCCTAATTCCAGTCATTTAAGAAATTTTGGCTTAACTTGGAAAAAATATGGAAAAGACATGCAGCCCTCATGCCCTTGCCTGCTAAGGAAAAACATGATAAGATATGCATGTATCAGAGATACCTTCTAGAAGGCTTAGACTGCTTCAGAAAATGACCTGTAAACATGGAAAAAATCTGACGCTCAGGAAAAAAGATAAGACCCCATTTACCCGTCCCCCAGTAAATTTGTAATAATAAAGGGTGGGAGGTAACATCTAGTTTCTTATGTTACCCAAAGAAATATGAAGAAGAATTGGAATTCTTAGGCTATTTATTGGTGTTTCTGTAAATTTGTACAGTCTTTTTGGAGGGCAGTTTGCTAATGTATTAAAAGGCTTATAAACACTTATACCCTTTATGCTGGTTACTCTATGCATAGGAATTTATCTTTAAAAAATTATCAGAGAAAAATGTCTATGCTACCTAAAGCTATCTACACATTTAATGCAATGCCTATCAAAATCCCATCCAATTTTTTCAAAGAAATGGAACAAATAATCCTAAAATTTATATGGAACCAGAAAAGACCTCGAATAGCCAAAGGAATATTGAAAAAGAAAGCCAAAGTTGGTGGCATCACAATTCCAGACTTCAAGCTCTACTACAAAGCTGTCATCATCAAGACAGTATGGTACTGGCACAAAAACAGACACATAGATCAGTGGAACAGAATAGAGAGCCCAGAAATAGACCCTCAACTCTATGGTCAACTAATCTTCGACAAAGCCGGAAAGAATATCCAATGGAAAAAAGACAGCTTCTTCAACAAATGGTGTTGGAAAAATTGGACAGCCACATGCAGAAAAATGAAATCGGACCATTTCCTTACACCACACACAAAAATAGACTCAAAATGGATGAAGGACCTCAACGTGAGAAAGGAATCCATCAAAATCCTTGAGGAGAACACAGGCAGCAACCTCTTCGATCTCAGCCGCTGCAACTTCTTCCTAGGAACAACACCAAAGGCAAGGGAAGCAAGGGAAAAAATGAACTATTGGGACTTCATCAAGATCAAAAGCTTTTCACAGCAAAGGAAACAGTCAACAAAACCAAAAGATGACTGATCATTTCCTTATCATGTTTTTTCTTATCATGTTTTTTTTCAGGTTTTAAAACTTTTTATTGCATATTAAAAAAATTGTGCATTCCAATAATTAAAATCATGTGAACAAAAGAAATGGCACTCTGATTAAACTGTGTTTTACAGCCTGCAGGACACCTTGGACCAGCTTGATTTTTTACTCTACATTTCCCTGTCGTCCCACCCAGCTTCTTCCTTCACTAACATGCAAGTTCTTTTCCTTCCCTGCCAGCCAGACAGGCAGATGGGAGAGGCAGGTGCCTTCATTGTCAGTAGTTCTCCATTCTTTGATGTGGAAAGGGGCAGCACAGTCATTTAAACTTGATCCAACCTCTTTGCATCTTACAAAGTTAAACAGCTAAAAGAAGTAAGATAAGAAGGCAATGCTTGTGGAATGTACAGTGCATATTGGCGGCACCCACCTCATTACGATGGGAGAAGATATTTGCTAATGACATATCAGATAAAGGGCTAGTATCCAAAATCTATAAAGAGCTTAGCAAACTCAACACCCAAAGAACAAATAATCCAATCAAGAAATGGGCAGAGGACATGAACAGACATTTCTGCAAAGAAGACATCCAGATGGCCAACAGACACAGGAAAAAGTGCTCCACATCACTGGGCATCAGGGAAATACAAATCAAAACCACAATGAGATACCACCTCACACCAGTCAGAATGGCTAAAATGAACAAGTCAGGAAATGACAGATGCTGGCGAGGATGTGGAGAAAGGGGAACCCTCCTACACTGTTGGTGGGAATGCAAGCTGGTGCAACCACTCTGGAAAACAGCATGGAGGTTCCTCAAAAATTTGAAAATAGAGCTACCTTATGACCCAGCAATTGCACTACTGGGTATTTACCCTAAAGATACAAACGTAGTGATCCAAAGGGGCACGTGTACCCGAATGTTTATAGCAGCAATGTCCACAATAGCCAAGTTATGGAAAGAACCTAGATGTCCATCAACAGATGAATGGATAAAGAAGAGGTGGTATATATATACAATGGAATACTATGCAACCATCAAAAGAAATGAAATCTTACCATTTGTGATGACATGGATGGAACTAGAGCGTATTATGCTTAGTGAAATAAGTCAACTGGAGAAAGACAACTATCACATGATCTCCCTGATATGAGGAAGTGGAGATGCAACGGGGTGGGGGTTAAGGGGGTAGGAAAAAAATAAGTGAACAAAATGGGATCGGGAAGGAGACAAACCAAAAGAGACTCTTAATGTCATAAAACAAA
>ML106687.1:60212-78130 GCA_003697995.1 Taxidea taxus jeffersonii | reverse complement strand
CTACCCAAGGACCCTTTTAAAGATCCCCTACCTCCTGCAGTTAGCTAGGCCATGCCTGAATCTAACGTGATGTATGACACAAACCTATATTTGAATTATTTGCTTTTTGAACTTAATTATGCTATATTGCATTTTCCCCGTTAAATTCCATCATCTTAGATTTGTGCCATTCCTGCAGCCTGACAAGATCTCTCTGGATCCGATCACCTGATAAATTTGCTTTTCCTCCCAATCATGTCATCTGCAAATTTGATAAGTGTCATCTTTATGCCTCCATCCAAGTTGCTGATGGAAACGTTTAATGATAGAGGACAGAGCCAATGTCCTGTGTATCCTGGCAGCCCACTGCCTGACATTGATCAATTAGTTGTTCAGCACCTGTTGGCTATAGTGTTCATCCACTTACTAATACACCTAATTTTGCTAATATTCAGCATAAATTTCTTCATCATTCTAACAAAGCTATTCCAAAAGGTCTGTAAAATATATTCCTGAAATACCAATTCACTCTTCCTACTTCATTTCCCTGGAAGAGACTGTCAAAGTGGGAAATGAGGTTTGTTTGACATGCCCTAATATTAATAAATCTAAGACCGTAGGAAATCACTATTAATCCACACTGTGCATTATAGGAGTCTAAGGAACACCCCATACCCTCAGGGCACTGGTTCTAAGCTGTCTTTTGCAGAGTCCTAGATTTTCTTCAAGGTGCTCCAGAAGCTGCTGCAGAGGCTGAAGGAGAAAGGGAGCAGGCACCAGACCCTTCCTTCAAAGCAGCTCCACCATTTTGTGTATATTATAACAGCATTCTATTTTAGATCCTTCTTGAAAAAGTGAGATGCAAACTACAATTGGAAAACTATTGCTTGGAAGGAGGAAAGCAATCTGTCTGTCTAGAGTTGAACTTGATTATGCTACATTGACTGGTGCTCAGGACACTCGCCTTGCTAATAAAATCAGGACCCCATTATCCACATTCGCTCTGTGCCTCGCAGAAGTGCTATCAGAGTTGATAGATAGCCTTAGGACAGAGCAACTAAGCAAGTCCATTATTGAAATGCACACATCTAAATGTCCAAAAGAACCCTTGTCATTTTTTCCCGAGCAATCTGCTCAGTGGATGTTTCTCCTATCCCCAAACATTTATTGAATGCCTCCTAGCTACAAGGTATTTTCAAAAACATAAATTTCTTCAACCTTTTCAACAATCCTAATGAGAGAGATACAATTTTTCCTGTTTATAGATGAGGAAGCTGATGCTAACTAAAAAGAAGTTAAGTGAGTTGCTTACAATCATCCAGCCAGTGATCAAAAGAACCAAGATTCAAACTCAGGTTCAAGTGATCCAAAAGTCCTCAAAATTTGCCTTTAGGTCTCATGAGGTATTATTATCTGTGCACTGAGATCTAATATTTTTGAGTGTTGACAATGAGCTAGCCACTGGGCTGAGCATTTATGAAGATCATCTCTTTTAATCTTACAACGGCTATACTGTTGGTGATATTATTATGCCCAATTTTGCAGACGAAGATGAAGAACTTCCCCAGGGTGGCACAGAAAGAAATTGGCAGAGCTAAGATTCAAATCCATATAACCTAACTCCAGAGACTCTGCTGTGAAAAATCATGCTATTATTTATATCAGGGCTCATCTTATTATCAAACCTGACACAAGCAGGTGCCCATTGGCCATTCTTTGAGGGGTCTTGGAAGCTGTAGCTGCTCCCCTGAGCTCTCTTATGTGAATACACTGTTAGAGATGATCTTTTTTTCTTCTGAGTGAGGCATTGTCTTACATTTAAATAGAAGCCTTCTTTGTCAGTCAGTACAGATTTTCTGTGAAGTAGAGCCTCTCCAAAGTGTCTAGTTGAGAGGAGAACACCGAAAGATCAGGGCAGAAAGACAGGTAAGCTTTGATAATCTTAGGGGTGAAGAATAGGGCAAAAGCTCAGACGATGGGTGGAGGCAGGTCTGGGCCACAGCCCCAAGAACTGTGGAACCGGGCACTGTAATAGGAGGGGAGAAGGTACTAAGCAGGCTTTACCGTCAGCATGTCTAGTTACAGACTAATCCTGGTTCTTTTGAAAAATGACCCCTTAAATATCTACATCCTGCTGTTTTCTCTCGTCTTTTTCCAACTGTGCTGGAGAATAGTTGAAAGGGATGCAAGCCTGTAGAATATGTAGCCAATGTGAACAGAACCATGCTCTGAAGCAGGGGGATTTCAGTGGTGCAGCTGTTATTTATGGTCCGAGGGCTAGTTCCCCCCACCCTCCAATTGGCAGGCAGGAACAGAGTGGAGGGAAGGGAGCACAAATCTCAATGCCCCCCCCTTCCAGTCCATCTTCTTGATATCATGTCGAAGGCTGGCTTTCTGTCGACGTTTCTATTTCTATTGCCTATTGAACACAAGGCAAGATAACAGTCCTGAATAGCATCAGACAATGAATGAAATGAAATTTTAACCCTGGAAATGTAAGATGCATTACACTTCTCCTTTTAGAGTACATTTGCCACTTAAGATAATTTGGTTGGAATCCACAGAGTACCCAGTGAACCAGGAGACAGCAAGAATGTAGAGGTACTGGAAAAAGGAAGTGAGTTATTAAGAGAGATATGTGATCTAAGATATGGTCTAACCCTAATTTCCTGTACTTTGGACTCTTTCAGAATAAGGAAAAGCTAAGCCATCATCACCGTGATCATTATATCATCACCATCACCATCATTATTATTGTTATTATATAATTCATTATATTATAATGAATTAGGGAAATAGGGTGAAGGTAGGAGGAACAGGCTAGGAGTTATAGAAAAGTGGGTCCCGATTCAATTGTTGGAACTCCAAGCTATAGTGATTTTTTTAAAGATTTTATTTATTTATTTGACAGACAGAGATCACAAGTAGGCAGAGAGGCAGGCAGAGAGAGAGGAGGAAGCAGGCTCCCCGCTGAGCAGAGAGCCCGATGCGGGGCTTGATCCCAGGACCCTGGGATCATGACCTGAGCCGAAGGCAGAGGCTTTAACCCACTGAGCCACACAGGCGCCCCTATAGTGATTTTTTTAATGAAACAAGGTTATTTCATTAAATATGTTAGCCAAGTTAGAATGTACTACTTTATATTATTAATTTTTTATGCACCTGGTTGAAAAGAGCAGTACTAAGCATCTTTGTATGTTGTCTACTATGATATAAATAATACCATATATTGTTCTCAAGTTCCAGAAACATCTCAACTGGGAAAGAAAAGAAAATATGCCCGTATACCCAAAGACATATACCTTAAGAACACTTTAGGAAAAAAAAAAAGTTTTAATTTAATAGTGGGATTCCATTTCCCGAAGTTCTTTAAACCATGTCTGTTTAAAAGCCCGGTAGTCTTGCCCTAATTTAACAATGTTTTCCTTGCTGCAGTCCTTCTCGAGCCTTTATATGCAAAGTTTATTATGAATCTATCAGAGGAAGGTAGGTTTCATAATCTAGTGAAGTATAGACCTCTCTTCCCCTTTTTATTTAAAGGACCATCCCAAGGAACTGATGGTCTGGGAAACCCTGCTGAGGAATATGTTCTTGCACCAAGAACAGATTGATGTTGATGCTGCCTGAGGTCTCTTCCGGGTCTGATAGAATGGAGGCCACTGGGCAAGCAGGGATCTCTTTGGAGAGGGGCTGGTGACTGGTACAGGTTGCTGCTTTTTAAATAGCCCAAAGGCCCTAGGGAGTGGAGAGAGACTTGCCTTCTTCCCTTCTTCTCTGCTGTGAGACCAATGCTGGGTGACCAGGAAACTGCTCTTAATGCAAATTAGGGAGAGGAAATCTAGTCCTTCTACCCTGTGGTTCTCCTTTTGCCTTCTTTAGATCCCTTCTATCATGGGAAGGGATCCTACCAGTTGGTACGTGAATGTAAGTACACATGTGTGTGCACACATACACCTACTCTCTCTCTCTCTCTATCACACACACACACACACACACACACACACACACACACACACACAGTTGCATTGCTTGGATCTATCCATGTGGTCCAAGGGGTATACCACAGACATGTATTCTGAAGTTCCCTCACTCACATTGTATAACTTGAACAAAACATATCACCAACTACTCAGCTCTCAGTTTATGCAACATGGGAAGATTACGAATGATCCTCTCTCCTGCGGATGTTAAAAGAAAGGCAGTAGTGGACATGAGGAGGCTTTAAAATATACAGCGTGTAGACACTTGGGGACTGCTTTCACTCGTGTTTCTTGAAAAAGACAATGCAGTAAAACACTTTCCTAAATCGCAGTCCCCACCACAGTGGCACACCTATAAACTAGCCAGAATAAAGTTGTCATTTCGCCATCATTTGGTTTTCAAGAGGCAGAACGAGACCTGTCTCCCAAGCACTTTATACAACATTGGCCTAACCCAGGTGTTGCCACCTAGCTGCCCGCACCTCCAAATCTGAATTCGGCCCTAACACTCGTGTGCTGGAGCAATGAGGGGTAAGACACAAAATGTTATTAAAAAAGAAGAAGAGGGAAGAGAACCTGCACGCCTTTGTCACGAAGCTGGTATGAGTCTGCTGTGGTTTCCTATGACCCTACCATGTCTGGTGGCTTAAATAAGACACCTCTGGGGATTTGAATGTTCCCACACAGAAAATACTTCTGACACTTTAGAAAAGGTCTAGAGAAAGGGGTAAGCTCATTCTTACCACCAATATCCCAGAGATGATTAAGTAGCCTGTCTTTAGATTCTGATTCTTTAAGAAAAATATCCCCAGTATTTTCTTTAAAAAAAAATGCTCTTGGATATTACTCTAGTCAGGAGAAATTTAGGGACAGGATAATGCTGATGAGACAGAGGATACTTTCGTTGGCTAAAATAGTCTCTATTTTCCTTCTGGCTTCTGCCTGGCAATCTTAGGAGAGGGAGCTGATTTGAAAGAAGGGGGCCTGGCAGAGCTGGGCCATCCTGGGAGAGTATTAATCTACCAAGCCAGACTTTGAGAAAGGCAGGAATTCTGTTCCAAACCATAAGATTTGAGGAAACTGAAGTGACTACTTTCAATTGAATTGAGCCCTAACCTGCTGGCTGGGAGTCCCTGCCTTCTTTTTCTTGCCGTCTGAAAACACCACAAAAGCTAATTTCTATTGGCTTTCCAGCGTGAGGCACTTTGTGTAAAACATTTCGTCTGTTCCTTTCCACGGTATTGAAAGGCAGGAATTTTGCAAATGAGCACGCTGGAGCTCAGGGATGCAATGAGAAATTAGCAGAGACAGGATTGAAACCCTGGCTTTCCTGCTTCTAAGGTGACACTCCCAGGTCCAATTGTATTTCTAGTAATGCTAAGAAAGCATCTGGCCAATGGCCAGAAGGTTAGGATTTACCAGCGATGCTGAAGCCCTTTTCCAGCAAATCACCAAGCTGGTTGCTGCTCCCTGTTCTTTTTAGGGTCCCCAAGAGCTCTGGGAGGAAGATGGTGCAAAGGTAGGGTAGAGTTCCCCTGACCAGCTCTAACTGAGATCTTTAGCAGGACCCAGGTTTCCTCTGCACCCCCTCATGCTGGTTCTGGAGTCTGTGGAGGCATGGAAAGTAGGCAGACATGAGGTGGCTCCCTGGGCTGCCCGGGACTCTGAGCTCTCAGCCAGGTTGCTGACTGGGTGCCAGGAGCCTGTTTCTCATTCCATGTGCATCTGGGCATGTTCTCCTTTATCACCAGAAGAGAGCTGGATATCTTGAGACACTGAAATTTTCATCTTCTCTTGATTGGGCTCTACAGCAGTTTAAAAAGCCTTTGCCTGAAAGGGAGAATCATGTCACACCTTAATAGCCTCATTTCTGGGGCGACGGGGGCTTTTTAAACTCCCTGAGTCTTGGTGAGGATGTCTGAGCTGCTCGCTTTGTTTGTCTCCTGTGTATTTCTATTCAGGGAGCCGTCTCAGAGAAGCCTTTCATTGAGCACACAGTCCTCCAAAGGGAAAGAGAAACATGCTGTACATGAACATTAGTGGCAGCTGAAATTTGTCACACCGAAGATCAAAAGGCACAGCCAGGTAAAGGAAGACAAAGGGACGGAAGCAGGGATGGGGGGAATGGGAACGCCCAGACTTGAAGGATGGGTTGGAAGGGGAGTGGACACTGTTCAGGTCTGGTATTTATCCCTCTGGAGAAGAACAATGGGCGAGAGCTTCCTTTTCGGGCAAACCTGTCCTATTGCTCTGGGGTTTGGAGGGATCATTCGTTCTGGGCCATATCTATTGTAACCGTGGAAGCAGGCTGTCCCATACGTTAGGGCACCTCTGATTGGGTCAGGCTGTCCTCCCTAAGAGGGAGGCTGCTCTTCATATGGCCCTGGGCTGTCTGCATGTCAGTGGACACACATTCACACACTCGCCTGCAAACTAGGCCCTGAGTATGGCTCTTTGTGTTGGTCTGTGTGCATTCTGATGTATGTATTGTCTTTCTACCTTGCATTTTTTTAACCAAGAACATTAACCGAACAGAATTGGCCTCCTGGGACACAGCATGGTTTCTCCTGCCCAGCTTTCTCCACTGACCATGGTACGAAGAGACATGGTGTGGGAGGGCACTGTTAATGTCAAATATCTCGGTTCTCCTCAGAAACCAATTACGGAGCTTCCCTCCCACAATTGCTTCTTTGCTGAAGTAAATGCTAAGAATGTGTCTAGCTTTGTGTGGGATTTGGTTCCATTTCAGGCTGGATGACCTTGGGCAAGATGCTCAAGTTTCCTGAGAAGTGTCAGTTTTTTCCTAGGTAGATTGCAACAGGCAAAATCCCTACTCTGCAGGACTTTTCTGGATTCATATTAATATATGTAAATCACTGCTTGGAAGGACTACAATGTCACTTCATCAGGAGGCTCTCCGAAACCAGGGAAGGACTCCTGTTACACCATCGATTCCTAACACTTGTCAAAACTATGGCTAATTACTGCCCCAATAGTCAATACTTACTGAGCACCTGATGTGTGCTGGGCATCATTGGAGACACTTCTTACCACAGCCTGATGAGGCACTACTGATATCTCCATTTTAAACATCAATAATTGGGGGCACAGAGCAGCTAGGTCACTTGCCCAAGGCCACCCAGCAGGACCAGGAGTTCCTGCCCACCCCATGTACTGATATGGGGTCCTACTGACTTACTCAGGACCCACGTCCACTGTTGCCCTTTAGGTTCTGGAGGAGCAAGAACTGCATTACTCCCGTTTGTTTCTGGGTCTGCTGTGCTCAGCACATAATAAGCAACCCCACATACTGATTGAACGGTTACCATTTTTAAATTATTATTTTAGCCAGAATTTATCCTGGGGGCCAAAGGCACCACAAATTCATGACCTACTAAGGTGTTCCTTTAAATGTGTTTTAAATGTATTTCTTTCAAGATTCATGTAGAGCATCTGGTTTTAGACTTTTTTTCCCCAGAATTTCAAGAAGTCCAGTTCACTCTCCTCTTCAGGCATTATTGGCATCAGTCATCTGCCTATCCGCACACACTTTTTATCCCTAAGGGTCTGAATAAACTTTAGTCAGCACCCCAGTCAGCTCAATCAGTTGTTTCAGTTGCTTTTCCCTCGCCTGCTTCAGGCCAACATTGTTTTCACTGGGATGTGCTCATTCAAGGTCTGTGAGGCTGGGGGCTCAGCTGCATGGGAGAGAAGAATTCTACTGGGATCGAAGGCAAACAGACTCTTCTTCAAGCAAATCAGGGGCACCAGATCAGAAATGAGGTCAGATGGTTTAGGACCTTCATGCCTGTGCCCTAGCACCCACAGGGTCCTTGACACCTCACCGTGGGCCTTGCACTTGCCTGCCCCTCTCACATTGATGCCTTCCTACAGGTCTTCACAGAACTCGGTCTTACCTCTTTCAGGCTCTGTTCCCACATCATCTCTTCTAATCTGCTCGTGTGAAGGAGGAGGCTCCTCCCAGTCCCTCTCCACTCTTTACCCTTCTTGGTTTTGTCTGTTGTACTTAGCAACTCTGAGGATATTTTACTTATTTCTGTTTGGGTGTTTATTTATGTCTGTCCTGCTCATTGCTGTGGTCTTCTGCTCAAAGTCACACAATATATGTCACACAATATAAAGATGCAGGAAATCAAGGCATAGCTGGTCACACACCTGGATCTATCAGCAGGGTGAGCCCCTGGAGGTCAGGGGCCACAGGTGACTCACCTCTGTTGGCCTCATACCTCGCATGTCTCAAGAGCAAGAAATACTTCGAGAGAGAGAGGAGTGAATGAATAACTGAAACTTTGAGGTTTGGGCAGCAAAGGTGGAAGGGTGGGAAGGGTTGAGCTGGGTAGAAAATTAGCAGGCCTGTCCCTGGAAGCCTTTTGGTGACCAGGGATGGAACCAAGGAGCAAAGAGGGTTTCTGGAACCTAGGTAAGGAGTGGACAAGGAGAGAATCAAAGCATGCCACCCACTTCTAAAATTTCCTAGAGCACTTGGGGAAAATGCTGATTCAGATGAACAGAGCCTTAGAGGTTTAGATCCAAGAAGTTTCAGGAGATCCCTTGCATTTTGCAGTGAGAGGAGCCCTGGGTTAGAGACTTGGGAGAAAAGATCAGAGAGAAAGGAAAAGCAAGATAGACAGACCAAATGACTTCTGCGAAGAATGCGAGAATTAATGAAAGGAAAATCCCAAGCAGGAAGGTGAGCTCCAGCTTGCGGCTGCCCTGCCCAGGGCCCATGGGCCCATGAGAAGCTTGGCTCATTCTCAGGAGAACAGCTCTGAGCCTGGCAGTGTGAACCCAGAGCCTGAGCCACCATGGCCTGCGTTTCGTGGAGCTGGAAAAGTGAAAAAGAGAAAAACCTGATCCCTAGGTACAAGTGAGAAGAAATTCCAGTAAATGACAGTAGGAAACCAGGGGACACCTGAGAAAGAGGCATGGTGCACTGACTCATGCTACAACATGGACAAATCCTGAAAATGTGGTGCTAAGTTCAAGGAGCCAGACACGGAGGACCACGTACTGCCCGATTCCACAAATACGAAATGTCTAGAATAGGCATTATTGTTGTCCATCAGTGCGTCCATTCAATGGTAGTTACTGAGCACAGACCGAGTGCTATGGTAACAGCTCTGTCAATACACATATATGTAAGAATTTGGATTCCTGGGACCTCGGTGATGTTCCATCTCTCCCCCATGGCTGGTGTCAGCATTCTCATTTTGACGGATGAATGGGACGGATCCAGGAAGCATCTTTGCATAGTCGTTTGGCAGCAGAAACACACATCCCTTCAGCATTCACCCAGTCGAGCTAATGTAGGACCAAATTTGCTTTTAGAATTATTATCATTTCTAAACACACATAGGACTTTCTCAAAAAAAAAGTGGTTAAGGTAAATTTTATTACTCATGAGATGAAAGGACTATAGGTTAGATCCTATCAGCACTTCCAGTGAGAGTTTCTTAAGGATTTTGGAGCCAGAGTTCTTTGAAATGCCTGGGACCAGACTCCGAGTTTTTCCTAAGACCCCTACCCTAGCCCGTCCCTTTCCTGCCCCCACCCCAGACCACGTCTCTGGTAATGAGGACAGAGTCTGCTCCTTCCTGAGACAGACCAGAGCAGAGCATGACACCTTTCTTTCAAACCTACCCCTCGCACCAGCTTGGCCCTATCCTCCCCAAACCCCTGCCTTACCCTGCCCACTGTGAAGACAACTTCAGCTGAGCTATTTTTCCAAATCTAAAATGCGTGGCTTCTCTGAAGGACTGCTCTCACTTCTAAAGCCTCCTCCATTCAAGGTAGAACCTGGTAGGACTTCTAATCACAGGCAATTGATATTCTACTGAGCGCCTTTGGAAAATAATCTGCAAACAAGAGGCTGCAAGCTATAAAAGTCTCTTTCTCGCTTCTCCTCTTTTTTTTTTTTTTTTTAAACACAGCTTACAGCTTAATAAAAATACAACCTGGGCAAGAGCAGGAAACCTTAGCATGTTGCCCAACAATATTATCCTTTTAAGAGTTTTATTAATCGGTTTAAAGTTGTCCTGCATCTGGCTGAGAGGTGCAAGGTGCCGTCCCCACCGACAGGACTGTCCACGCATCTCGGGAGTTGGCACGGTTGCCTCAATTAACAGAATGGCCAGGGAAAGAAGGTCAGCCTTGCAAAGCTCAAGATTCATACTGTGTGTGTGATGAGCTGAGCAGCAGTGTGGTTCTCCTGCTGCATCCCACTTGCATCCAAGACACATACACATGCACGCGCACATGCACATGTGCACACACACGTGTTCATGCGTGCACACACCACAAGCAGGCACACCAAGACTGGCTCCTGGAGAAAGGAGCACAAAGGTAGAATAAAGGGGTTTCTGATTTGTTTTTATCTCCTTGCTGTTAAGGAATTTGTAATACTTTCTGCAAGGAAGACTTGCTCGCTTGCAGGAACAGACAAATGCATCTTGTCAATTTAGTGGCATATTTTGAGCTCAATCAGTGTGGTGCTGGAGGAGTCCCCCTAAATGTTTAATTTTTTCCAGCACCACAAGTGCTGTGATAGGTCTTATCAGGATCGTATTGACTGCACAAAATGAGACACCGTGTAGAGCGCTTTTCTTGAAGGGAGAAACGTTAGAAGCACACACCAGGAACCCATTTAACAGGTTGCTAATAATATCATCTTCGAACGACACCACATTTTCATTTCTAACCACTTCAGTTTGGATGTGTACACAGAGCTTACTCATCCCCCTCTACAATACAGTGTTTTCTAGCTGGGGGCTGATAGGACTGAAGGTAGAACAGAGGTAAGACTTCCTGAGTGTGTAGATTTCTGGGCATGAAGACCAAAATTCTCCCTGGAGAATATCAACTGATAGAGCAGCCAGTAAAATGTGCCTATGGTTTTGCTGGAACGGAGTAACACCAGATGACTTCAGCAAGATGCATTAAATCACGTTTATCAGAAGTGATATGCAGAGTTCCCATGTGATTCAAGGGCCATATACAGATTTCTCAGATTTTTTTTTAGCACATATGCAAAATAAATCAAATGTATGATTAATTTTTGCTCTAAAAAAATGTGGAACATAGAGGTACTTACTGGCTCGCATGTTCATTCATTAAATATTTATGGACTACCAACTAAGGGCCAGGCACTGATCTCAATATACTTTTAGACTAGAAGGGGAAGGAGCCGTGAAAACAAAACTCTTCCATACAGCATGGAGAATGCTAGCGATGACATCAACTCCAGAGCACTGTGGTGGCACACCAGTGGAGGCAACGGGCTCCAGCCATCTGAGAAGGGGGAGGAGGGCATGGAGCCGACCCAGGAACGTCACTGAGGAGAAGCTTGACCTGGGCCAAGAATATGGGGTGACTTCTTCCAGATGGAAAGTGGAGTTAATGCTACTCCCGGCAGAAAGACAGGCATGAAGAAAGGCACAAAAGATGGAACATGATGCAGTTGGGAAATGAGTAGCCTTTCGTTGAGGTTGGAGGTGGACTCTGATGAGAAAACTGCAGAGAGGTCATTCTGCTGGAAATCATCACAACAACCTCGGCGCAGCAGTCAGAAGGTTCCCAATCACTCAAATTCATTGTCCTTCTCACTATACACGTGCCCTGTCTATGTCACTTGAGAGCACAGAAGCCTCAGAATAGGTACGTATGCTCCAGAGCGTCACATCCTGCAAGTGTACAAATTACAGGTGTTAACAACCCAGCGAAGGTGAGGTCGCTGTGGCCTGGGTCGTGTAAACAGCAGCTGTCCTGAAGAAAGTGAAAGATTTAGATGACAGAAGAAGTGTGTGTGCGTGTGTGTGTGCGCGCGCGCGCGCACTCGTGCGTGTGGTAAGAATATTCTTGAAAGAGGAATGTGGGAAGAAAGGCTCAGAGAGTAAAATGAGTGTAAAAGTAGGGAGCTGGCAGTGACGCCCGGACTAGCTGCACAGAATGAAAGAAAGAGGAAGTGAAAAGCTATTTTTTTGCTAGTCAGTTTCCTCAGAAAAACAGAATGAACACCAACCTTCGAAATCCAAAAGCAGGCGCAGACACAAGGAGCAGAAAGTACCAAGGGAAAGCCTTGCACGAACGTCTGCTTGTGGCTCCGAAGCTAATACGCAATTATAGTGTCCCTAGAGGAAAGCAGGCTAATGGGATTTTCCCGTGCAGCCTGAGGTTCTAGGGTCAGGGCGAAGCCAGGGGAGTAGGAACATGTCTGCCCCTCAGTAATTCAACAACCTAAGTATTGCAGGCTGTTTTGAGAGAAACAGCAAAGGAGACATCCTGGGGGTTTCCTGGAGGGGCTGATGAGAACCGTAGCTGGGGGGGGGGGGCAGGTAGCCCATGAAGCCTCATGGACAGGATAAAGAAGCAGGGGGTGGGGAATGACCACCGATGCCTGCCGGACATGATTTTTATTCCTGTGGAACACACGGTCCATTGTCTTGAGGGAGGTGGTTCATCTGACACAGTAAATTCGTCTGATGCTTTTAATAGAGAGGGTGCCCAGTTATCTGAAATCAATTCAGGGGTATTGAATGAAGTCTTGTTTCTTAAAAATACTTGGCATTTGGCTTCTATGCTGAGCCAAAGAAAGTGTCCAGTGCTGGAGGGCCGGCTGCAGTAAAGGGCAGTCAGTGAAACCTAGTGTAGGTGTAGGACCCGACGGCACAGGGAGAACAAAGCACAATGGGCAGAGGTGTTGCCCCAGCCTACCCAAACTAATGCCTTGACCCTGAAAGAGAGCGCAAAGAACAGGGTCAGGAGATGGGGCAGGGGAGAGGAGAGGATGCCCAGGAAAGATGGCAACATAGGAAGATTTTCTTGCAGTCTTCCATCTAAACAACACTTCCTTGACAAACGGCCAATTTTTTTCCCCACTACCTGGTAAATGACTTGGAATTAAAATTAATATCTTTTTCTTCAGAAAAGAAATAATTATTAGCCTCCGCCACAAAATTGGAGTTAAGGCTCCAGTGATATAATAATAATAATTTGCACTCACACGGATTCTTTCAAGCAAAGGTCTCGGAAGCTTTGCCAAACATTAATTAATTAAGCCTTGCAGGATGCCCCCCAGGAGGCTACCTGCTATTATCTCAGCTTTCCAGATGTGGAAACTGAGTCTCAGGGAGGTGAAAGTGATTTGCCCAAGGTCACTGTGGGAATGAGAAGCGAGAGAGATGGAAATTGCAAAGGCTGCCCGGTGCCCAGAGTTGGGAAAGCTTTTTGCCGCTTTTCTCTCTGGGGGACTGGGGGGGGGGGCTGATCTGTGGAGGTGGGGGCAGGGGAGCTGGCTGGTGCCTTAATGCATATGCAGGACAGAGAATTTCGGTCTACTAAGCACATTTAAAGTGGCAGAGAAAGGCTCCCCAAACTGTCAATTTTCATTTGCAAGACTCAGGCGGCTAGTGACTAGGTAGGGCTCTGCTAAAATTTGGAAATGAACAGCGGGGAGGGGGTGGCTCAGGGAAAAAAAGGGAGAGTTCCATGGAACACTCTTCATGGGATTATTTATACCTGACCTCTAACTTTGGCCTCTGAAGAGCTGAAAAGTGAGACACACATAGGGAAAGAGGGTGGGGATGAATTTGAGACAGGGGGAGAGGCATTCAAGTGCCTCCTGGATCTCCTGCATCCCCTGCATCCATCCACCATGAAGTGCCCCCGGATCTGCCTGATACCCTCCAGCACTGGTTAGGAAGGCTGTTGGCAGGGGAAGCGGTGGAACCCAGTGCCTCTCTGCCTCCACGCCTGGTTTAGCAGCTGACAAAGAGCATCAGTGAATCCCCCATCCTCTCCCCCACCCTCTCATCCTGGGTGCTGCTGACATATTTTGATATTTCCTCGTGAGATTATACTTCACATAATGAATTTGATTCTTCAATTCTTTCTCTCTTCCCCTCAAAACTCTGTAGCTTCTGAGAGTTTATCTACTGCAAGATGAATCGCTCAGAGACCCCTGGTGCATCTTTCTTTACACTTCACCTCCCCCCCTACGGATGAGAAATAGACTTTTCCCTCATCCATCATAAGTCAGCATGACAGGGCTGTCGTTCCCCAGGCCGGCTCACTGTATCATCCTTCTCTCTGTCCTGCTTCAGTGCGTGGCCGGCTTGCTTGGGAACAGCCAAGACCTTTACAAAAGACTTTAAATGGTAAATCCCCAAATAATAATAATAATAATAATAATAATAACAATAATAATAATAATAAACAGTAGCAACAAGAGGGAGAAATGAATTTAAAAAATAATATAAGAAAAAATTATTTGCAAATTTCTTTTCTCTGTGGGCTCTTCTGTTTAAATAGGATATGGTGAAATTCTAATAAATCCAGTCTTTTTCTTGACATGTTATCAATCTTCAAACATCCCTAGAGGGTAAAGGGCAAATCCTGTTTCCCTGAGTTTGCAGGTTGGGGAGATGAGACAAAAGGAGGTGAAAAGGCAAGGTTAGAATGCAAGGCCAAAGGAATTCGGGGAGGGAGAAGCAACGAATGCAGCCATGGTCCCTGTGTGATGGGAAGAATGAATATAAGTAGGGTACCGACAAATTGTTCCATCACTCCACCTCCTGCCTGTCTCCCAACGGAAACTGAAAGGAATAAAAATAGATTTAGATTTTAACAGAGGAAAAATCCATTTGTAATGCTGAAGCAAAAGGTCACTGGACTGGAAGCCAGGAGACCCAGGTCCCAGGCTAAGCTGAGATGAAAATGACTGAAATGAACATGCCTAGTTTTCAGCCTTTGGGTGGATAGTGGACTTGGTGCTCAGGTTCTCATCTCTTAAATGAGGGGTTCCATCTGGAAAGCCTCAAAGTCCTTGCCAAATACTAAGATTCTCAGATTTGATTCGTAACAGGGTTCTAGACATTCAAAGTTACCAAGAAGAGTTTAGGAAAGCTGTTATAGTGAAAGTCTGAAAAATCAAACGAGGCCTCCATTGTGGGCAGATTTTGACGAGGGAATCTCTGTAATCTAGGACAAGCCCTGAATGAGCTCAGCTGGTGGACCAGCAGCCATCCCTATGACACAGACAGTAGTGAGTCTTCTCTTTACCAGGACAGGGTCAGGAGGACAGCCTTCTAGAACTGTGTCAGCAAACCCTCAGGCATTCAATCTGAGGTGGTCCGTCCTCCATTCTCATAGACACCGTGGAAATGAGCAAGAAGCCTATGGAGCCTCTGCCAACGATGAGGGGGTGTTGCAGCAAACTGTCATGCAAAGGGCTGGGTTATGGAGAATTCTTTTGGGGCTGCAATTAAGTGAGTGGTCACAGCTTATGTGCCTGCTTTGGTCTCCCACAGGGAGCTCCTGAAGATTTCTTCCACTACCCTATCACTCTCTTTGCTTCATGGATAGCATGGGCAGGGTGAACCTTTGCCTCCAAATGTTATTGGAAGATTTAATTAAGCACCATTTGAAATTTTTGAATGGAAATTACCACATTAGTCATGATTATTATCCATTTTCTTTAAACATAGGGCCAACTGCTAAGCTGTTAGGCACAAGCATGAAAATTACAAAAATATTCAAATATCCATTATCTGAGACTCTGTTTGCCAAGCATCCTATCTAATCAGGGAAAGCCTGCTGGAACAGATGGGCCTTACACTGTGCCCTATAAGCCAGGAAACTTGGACATGTTAGAACCCAGTGAATCCACGTGCCAAATGTTACCACTACTACAAAGAACTCATTTTCTCCTCCGCAAAAGACTGGTTGCCCTCATTCTTTTCAAAGAGCACAGGTTTTCCACCTTGCACCAAGTGCTCTGACTTCTCCGACACTGGACCAGGAAGGGAGCGGTTCCATTCCTGCGGGGCAGAGGCTACGGGTCAGACTTCCTGCAGCTAGGATCTCCCAGAACTATTTCCAGGTGATAGGAACCCATCAGCATCAAGGGATACTGAGAAGCCAGAGCAGCCTTGCAGGAGAGGGTTGTGCAAAGCTGCTAATGCAGGTGCTTCAACAGAGAGAAAGTGCCTTCATTTCAACTTTATATTTATGAGTAGTTTACAGAAAGCTTTGCAGCCAAAGGAAACAAAATTGGTAAACACAGTAAGTAATAGATTCAACAAATACGACTAAGGATAAAGAGCTAATTTACATTTAATGAGACAGCGATTGTTTATTAAATAAGAAATGGTTGTGTTTCTGAAGATGGCCTTAAAGGTTTTTCAGAAGAATACATTAAACACTGAATATAGCTTTTCATATTCAAAAGATGAGACTTGAGGAGAGGGGGAGGGGAGGAGCCAGGGAAATGAACTAAGAATGTAGGGAGCTGATAACCCTTCAAATACAGGCCACATACCAGGCCAGAACTTAATGGAAAACAAATTCCACAGAAGGTTCCCTTCCTTGGACATTATATCACAGGCATTGATCTTTTTTTTTTTTCTTAATAGTATATAATTACTGACGAATATATGACATGTTGGGACATATATTCTGGTTCTGACCCCATCTAATGGAGCTTTGAATCAAAATCTCTGTAACTGTGTTTGCAACTATGGAGACAGATGTTAGTTACCACTATCTTTGTAATTTCTAAGTGAGGAAAAAGTAGGTTTTTCCATGTAGAAAACTAGAAAACTCTCTAGCCTCCTATGCCAGATAAGACCAAGCACAGAGTGTGACCAAGTAGCAAAGTCATTTCTGTCTAGAATTTGCAAAGACCAGCTGAATCACAGGATTTGCTGAGATTCTTACCTGCAGGATCTCTTCGAAGAACGTGTAGTGCAACAATTTCACTCGTTTATGTTAGAAGGCAAATCATTTTTTAAACTTGCTGTTTCATGTCTTAAATGGCAATATATGAAGAGTCAGAACACCTGAATTTGAGTCCCAGGAATCAGAAGCTAGGGGTGGCAGAAAATTCTAATTTTTACCCAGGCTTCTTCTCTTCCTGTCTTAATAGCCAGTCTGCATTTCCTACCCACTTGTGCATTTAGGTCTGCACCGACACTGTTCTGACCAATGGGATGAGAGCAGAAGTGACATATTCCACTTTCTGGTCCTGTGTTTAGAAGGAATATATGTGTGATTCCCTTGTTCCCTTACTCCCTCTGGCTATTTGGGTTACAGATGTGATGGTAAGTGCTGAAGCAGCCACCTTGAAACCAGAGGTAAACCTGTGGCTGTCAGGATAACTCCACCAGTCTGAAGCCATCTACCTTCTTGAAAGAGAAATACAGTCCCACTTTTATTAAGTCACTGTATTTGGAGTTGTCTTGTTAAAGCAATTCGGCCTATATCCTGCCTAATACAGAACTCAGTTATAATGGACTTTGAAACTAAGATGCCATTTTATACATTTTGCTTCTGTTTTTAAACACACACTTCTTAAGGGTCAGGACTGTGTGTAATGAATTCGACACTGCAAAGTGAACATAGCATACTCTTCCCAGGTATATTAAAGAGAAGGAGAAGAGAAAAGTATAGGAGAAACAAGCCACGTCCTTAAGTATAAAACATAAAGGCAGTTTATCATTTTACCAGAGAACTGTCAAGAAATACCAGATTGAAATACCAGGAGTAGTTGATAGGCCTTTTTGGTGTAATATGAAGAATACTATTTGTTATAGTCCCATGTTTCACTGAAGAAAATAAATAGAAGAGTTTTCTATCAGGCGTTTGGGAATGTGGCTGAAAATGTACAAAAATGGAAGTTGGTCTGTCAAATCCTAGTCAACCAGAAGAAATGCTGGTCATGTGACATAAACAAAGACAAACAAACAACAGTCTTCATTCTTGCTCTGTTTCTTACATACTCTGATTTGCATTTCATAATTATCCCTTCAATTATCTCTTGAATATATTTCTTATTAAGAAAATATTCAAACATTCACAGAAAAATGATAGCATAAACTCCATACATTCACCATTCGGAATGAACAATTATCATGATTTTGACACATTGGCTCATCTGTCATGGGG
>ML106687.1:37638-55212 GCA_003697995.1 Taxidea taxus jeffersonii | reverse complement strand
AATAGCTAACATCTACAGCATGGTCCTCTAAGATATGTATGTGATTTTACTTAATTTTCAAAATTCCCTATGCGGTAGGTAATTTTTATAGCCTTTTTTTACAGAAGAGAAGGCTGAGACACAGAGGGGTATAGTAATCTACCCAAGGAATCACAATTGATAAGTGGCAGAACCAGGCTTTTTTTTTTTTTTTTTTTAATTTAACAGACAGAGATCACAAGTAGGTAGAGAGGCAGGTAGAGAGAAAGGAAGAAGCAGGCTCCCTGCTGAGCAGAGAGCCCGATTCGAGGCTTGATCCCAGGACCCTGGGATCATGACAGGAGCTGAAGGCAGAGGCCTCAACCCACTGAGCTACCCAGGTGCCCCCAGAACTAGGCTTTACACCAGGTACCCTGACTTAGCCATTATTAGACATCATTTCCAGTAAGAGTGTAATCTGAAGTATTAAATGCTAATACAATGCCTTTAATGTAATTCATATATAGATTGTTGTTTTTCCAAATTTACAGTGATTGGTAATATTCCATCTACCTATTTCACTCTATTTGCAGGTGAGGGAAGGAAGGGTTAGTGACTTTTTGGTTTTAATGGCTTGATTCTTGATGTGGGAAGGTGAGTGGAGATTGGACATCAATAAGAGGCTGGTATCAGAGGCATCCAGGTTTCGAATCTTGCCACTTGTGTTGGCTTTCACACTTGTTCCCAATCTTCTATCTGTTTTCCTTCTGCCTTCAGCTCCAAGGACATATTCTCTCCATGACAGCTCTCGGAACACTAACTTCCGTCCACAAGGTGCTAAACCATCATTTCCTCACAAAAGCAAGAGGCTTTCCTCTGTTCCCTTGGAGACTAGTTAACTTCTTCTTGAAGTCTCTCAAGAATTGGAGGCTACCAGTCATCCACAGAGGTGGCATCTTTGCCCCTTTGCCATTTGTTATCCTTCCTTACTCGCTACCCGTGGGGGCTGGGGCTGGGGGCTCCAGTGCACTGTCACTCATTGGCATTTAAAAATGTTCTATTAAGTCCATTCCCTGAGGAAAGTGACTGCTCTGGAGGAACAGATGCTATCAGAGAAAGCGTGTTTTGTGCCCAATGGGGTTATCGTCTTCCTGGTGGACAGCACTGATAAAGCACCTTTCCTGCCTGGGCAAGAGCTGGAAACATGTCTCTCCCCAGACAGCATCTGAAAATCAGAGCTGACAATTGGGCTGGGACCAAGTGACGAAAGTGAGGCAAGAGATTCGCCCAAATGTTCCTGTACTGCCTTGTACTTCACTCATTCTTAGTCTGCCTGTCATCAGGTAAGCCAGAGGCTGGACACATCAGGGATCTGTAGGCAAATCAGAACCATTAGTTCATTCTCCTGTACTGAGGGGCTCTGTTCTACAATCCATTCCATCACCAAGAAAAGACTTGGGGAACTGCTCATGGGTTTCAAGAACTATGACCTTTGAAGACTGTCTCCAAAGGATGTAATCCTGAGGACCAAATGACCACCCTGTCTAATGGAATTCTGCTCCATTTATCCCATCTCTTCCTAAAGAACCAATAAAAGGGAACCAAACGAAATGGCATGGGGGTATAAATTGACTTTGACTACAGGTTGAGAAAAATGATTGTATTCCTCTTATATTTATGAGATGTGGAATTAACTATATTTAATACATATTGGTTACTTAGAAAAATGTATGACTTCTTTAAAAGAGATAGTTTTTTTTTTTTTTTTTTTTTTATATCTTACTAAGCTAGTCTCTCCAAGGCACCCTGAGTGGATTAAATACAATGGGCAGTTGGGACAAATGCCCTGCCATCAGTAGCCTCCATTCCCCTGCCAGGAGAAGAGCTGGGAGACAGTGCTTTTCAGAAGGCAAAGCAAAGTACATCCAAGCAGATGTTCACTTCTCCAAGAAATCATGGGGGCAGGGGAGTTCAAGGGGGGGAATACCAGTGATTTCCAAAAACTTTGTTGAAACCTAATTGTTCTTGGTATATAGCAAAGTAGTGTTAATATAAAACTTAATCCTGGAGATTCTTTTGCTTCTCACTTAGGAATTATTTAAGATAGCAGCCCAGAGTAGTGAAAAAGCCAGGTGAAAATAGTAGAATGGAGGAATGAGAAGTAGCTTCCTATCTTCCTTTGTACTTTGAGTTACTCCTTTGTAAATATATGCTCCTGCGTGTGTGGCGGGGAGATGTATGTTTGAAGGTGACCTAAGTAAACTTTGTATATAAAGAGTATTTGTAGCAACATTTGTTTTTAAGTTGTTACACTCCTGAGCATCTTGAGTATTCCTGCCAAAAGTCCTAAGTAACTAAATGTTGTGTTTGGTTAACAACTGATATGTCACCAAATACTGGAAGGAATTAGCTTCTTCATGTTATGCGCTAAGACTCAAGCTATCATGGGATCATCATGTAAATCATTTATTGTTCACACATTCATTCAGTAACTTTTAATGAGATCATGCTTTGTTGTAAGCATTGCTCTGGAGGCTGCAGATTTAAATATGGCAACGCCATTTAGAGGTTCGCATGACCTGAAAGAGAGACAAATATGTCAACACATAATGACCAAAGAACATGTGAAATTACACAATAAACTTAAGTCCAAATTACTGAAGTGGTAAAAAATGCAGAAGAAGAACTCTCACACCATCTAAAGACAGGATGAGGAGGATTCATTAAGGAGGTGTTATTTGGCTGGGGCCTTGAACAACTGATAAGTGAGAGGGACTGGCCAGGGAATGAATGGAATGAAGCTATTGACAGCAGGGAGAATAACAGGTACATGAGTTAAGAGAATTTGAAATAGCAAGTGGTCAAGTTCACTGGAAATGGGAGTGAAAATGAATGTAGGTGCCAGGTTTTAAATCACTGTACATGCTGCCTGGAGAGGTCAAAACTTGATTTTACAGATGGTGGTGAAGATCTTAAAACAAAAAAAAAAACATCAGACAGTTTAAGGATTATGCAGTCCTAACGAAGATTGTGATGGTGGATATGAGAGTGTAGATAATTTATTTTTTTAATGTGTAGGAGGTGGCAGAAAATTGAGTTTAGGAACTAACTGGACATAAACAATAGGGAGGAAGAGACAGGATGACTCCCAAGTTGCTAGCATGGGATGTGCGACCATTCATAAAATTAGAAAACTTTCAAAGAAGGACTGGGTTTGGAGGCCTGAGTGAGGAGTTTGGTTATAATACTTAGAGTTGGGGTGTCTATTAGACATCAGGTGACACTGTCTGGGGGCGCTGCTAAGTGTTCATCAAGCCCTCGAGAGTGAAAAGGTCTGTATTTAAATTACGGTTTTTGAAATTTTGTCCAAAAATCATAGAATATCAAATACCTAAAAAGTACATCAAACATAGATATGTAGCTTGATGAATCCTTGAAAATGGTACACCTTTGTCACTACCACCCAGACAAGTAAAAGGACACCACCAGCAGCCCAGAACTATCAGGTCCCCTCCACATCACATCACTCCCCTTGAGCATAAGCAGAACCCCATTCTAAGTTGTATCATAACCACCTCCTCTGGGGTTTTGTTTGTTTTGCTGGGTTTGTGTTTTGTTTTGTTACATGCATCCCCAAATATAAGAGTTTAATTTTGTCTGTTTTGAAATGTCATACAGTATGCATTCTGAGTCTGGCTACTGTAGCTCAGTGTGCTTTGTGTGAGTCATTCTTGTTCCCCGTCTTTAGAATTGACTAATTTCCGATGCTGTTTGACATCCCCTGGAATGAATATACTACAATGTATGTCTCCATTCTACAGTGATAGACATTTTCATTGTTTCCATCTTGAGGCTATTTTAAACAACATTGTCGAAAACATTCTTGCATACATCCCCTGATACACATGCGAACACATTTCTTAAACTAGGGATGTAATTTATAAAGTCACATGTTATGCATATCTTACACTTTGTTAGAAAGCCAAACTATTTTCCAAACTGACTGCCCCAAGTTGCACCTCGACTAGCTGTGTGTGAGGCACACATTACTCACCAACACTTGGCGTTGACAGGTCTCTTTTCTTTTCTCTTTCTCTCCTTCTCTCCTTTGCCTTCTCCATCCTCCTCCGCCCTGTTTCTTTCTTTCCCCTTCCTTCCCTCCCTTCCTCCTTTACTTTTTTCCACATTCTGGTGAGTGTGCCTTAGTACATCACTGTGGTGTCAATTTGCCTCTCCCTGATACCTAATGATGTTGAATTGGCCTTTTGGGTCCTCTTTTGTAAAATGCCTGTTTAAGTCTTTTGCTTGCTGAAGTCTATCAGGCTGTCTAAAGATTTAGACTTTGATGAAAACATGTGAATTACAGGACACTTACTTTAAAGGTATCTGTAGCGATTCTAGTCAATAGAAAACTTTGGTTCCCTATGTTATAATGTCTCTGGATGGCCAAAGGAGTCCCACCCCTCTTTTCTGTTCTTTCCAGTGTGTGGCAATCTTGATATGAGAAGTGAGAGTTTAATATCAAAACTTAATTAATTTTTTTTGCTGTCTTATCACCTAGTTAGCTGTAGCTCCCTGCTCCTTTTCCTCACCTGAAAACTCAGGTCTTGCTATTCCTGGCATAGCCTCTGCCACGTGTCACTTTCTCTAATCACAAGGAGAAATCCCCACAAGGACATCTGTGGGTCCTCCAAGGGCAGGACATGAAGCAAAGACTGTGGGAACAAGCATTTTATCAACAAAGCAGTCTCATGGATAGAGAATTTTTGAGCATCTGCAAGGATGTTAACAGAAGATAAAAAAAAATGTTGATGAGTGTTGGTTCATGGTTCCATGTGTTTGAAACACAGAGGTACTGACACAGCTAGAACGGTTTCTGTTACAAGACTTTCTGAAGCCTCATGCATATTGAGGATTGAATTTCCAAGAGGGTGATCATAGTAGATACCATGTTCTCAAACTTCTTTGACCACTGCAATCATGGTATTTTTTGAGGAACACATCACAGTATTTTCCTGCTTCGTGTGTTCCCTCCACTTTCAAAATTCATCCTGTTTTTGTTTGTGTTGTTCTGACAGACTCACTTGACTACCAGAGAAGTCTTTCCTTTATGAGCCACTCACTGTCTTCTCACTGTCTCTCTACTCTGTAAAGGTCCCCTGAATCCCTCATCTTCATGAACTGGTATGGAGTATATGGCGCCAAGAAAAGGAAGAGCTTGAGAGTAAAAGGTTTGGGTCTGAATCAGGCTTTGCCACTGCCGACTGGGACAACTTGGTAGCATTCACAAACCACATTATGTGTCTAAGCCTGGTCCCCTCACCGAAAAGGAGACAGAAGAGTGTCTGCTTCATAAGGCTTTCTCTCTCTCTCTCTCTTTTTTTCTTTTTGTGGCTTTATTAATGCATTTCATGTAATATGTTCAGAACAGTGCTTGGCACAGAGTAAATATTTAATAGAGTTATTTATTGTTCTTGTTATTACTCCTGCGTCTTTTGCCAGTATGGATCCCTAATTCTCCAGACCCAGAGACACAGGCTTCCCCTGAAGCCAAGCAAGCACTTCATGGGTGCCCATGGGTCTGCTGTGAAATACAAGTCATTACATGTTTAATTGTATGAATGTAACTCACCACGCACACACATGCATGTGGGGAGGACACTACTTTCTATTGTGTGTTGTCATTTGCAAGATGGAATCTCATCATTAGTGTTGAGAGAGGCTCATCATCTTTGGAGCAGAATTTAATTTCCTCCTGTGAGCATTTTATCTCCCCCCACCCCCAGCTTCCCAACTCTTCACTAATGAAGATTTTTTTTTTTTTTTACTAACAAAGATTTTTGAAAAGCTGTATAGTACAGTGTTTGAATGAATAGAACAGTGTTTGAATGATCATGAATAACCTCTAATAGAATCTGTCCTTGACCAAAAACCTTTTCTCAGGTGCAACGCACAAAAGCACATGGGGTAAGAAAGCTTGGGATATCAAAAAACACAGACTCTGTGACGAGGGAGAATATTTCCCATCCTTCAATCAGTTTTTTGGTCTTGTTTTTTGTTTGGGGGTTCTTTTTCCCCAAAATTTAAGAATGCAAACACTAGTCCATGGCTCACTGTGGGATAATATATATGAAAGGTTTAGCTTAATGACCAACATCTTAAAGGCAGTCAAGAACTCTTTGACTCTCTCTCCTGTTCCTTTCTTCCTGTAGATTCTTCCACATAGAGTGTGACCCTAGACCTGTGTTTATTTATTCACCTGCTCACGATGAACTGATCAGTGTTCTCAGAGGCACATCCATACACAGTCCCTTCCTAATTGATTGTCTCAAATTCTGTGCTTCTTGCTTCTGCTGCCAAACTCTAGAATAGGATCTGAGAATACTCCAGAAATGGACAAAGCTTCCTTCTTGAATCTGCCTCTGAACTGTTACTACACTTTTCTTGGCATCCCTATTTGGGCACAGAGAAGAGTAGTGAATGGTAAGGATGAGGAGCTTTTGTGCTTCTGGGCATCTATTCATCTAAGCTTTTAGCCATCATATATGCACAAGTACCACACAAAAAACAAGATGCACAAAACATGAATTCTGCTTTCAAGGACTCCCAATTTTTAGGGCAATCAAATCATTGGCTGTGAAGCCCTGTATTACCGTAGCTTTCTTACTACTATCCTTTCCACATCAGTGCTCCCAATTCCCAGTTATCTGGTAACTGATTTTAAGTTATTAGTCTGTAGTGCATGTCTGCTGTTGACCTGTTTCTTTTCATTTGATGTACAAGGTAACTGCTGGATTTAGATTATACGAAGAGGCCTGGAGGCAATGGGTGTGTTGGATGGATATCACATAAATAAATAAAAGAGGTCAGCCTCTCACCCCACCCCCCGCCCCACTGCCAACCCCAGTACAGTCCCGCTGGATCAAAATGGAGAAGTCTGGTTGGGAAAGCAGATGTTGCTTTACCCATTCCAATGGGAACTGGCAAACTTTTGTATCTCCGGAAGCCTTGTCAGTATCACATTTAATCTGAATGTTATCATAGTTATTGTAACTTTACATTGATATAGCACTGAGTCTCTGGGGAGAAAAAAAAAGCTCCGTGAATATAAAAGATGATCAAACTTCTCCCCTCCCTTCTAGGGAGACAGAATGCGATGTTTCGTTTTGTTTCGTTTCTGATTATTTTTCTTCCTTCTCTTGACTGACTCCTTCAGGCATCACGTGGATATACTGCCTGGGGGCTATTTTCTTTCCCGGGCGGGACTGATTCAGAAAAATGCAGAAGAGGAGAAGGGTGTTGGTGGAGGCAAAACCTACTTAGGACCAAAGGAAAAAGTTGTTGGAATCACTTCAGAAGGAACGGAACCAAGATTTAGTAGCTACCTTGTAAAATCCGAAGCCTGAGTTCCTTGTTTTCCATAACTAACTGAGCACTCACTAAAATTTCCAGAGAAGTACCACTCTCCCTATTTTATAGTTACAGAAGCAGAAGCTCCTTTAAATTCGGAACTTACCCCAGATCATTGCATGTGTAGCAGAGGCAGAGTTTGAAATCCTCTGTCTCTTTCCAAATTTCTTGCTCTTTTTGCTGTGAACTTGTTTTCAAGGTCACCTCCTGCTTCACACTGTATTAGGCCTTGTAAGTTTGAGAGCAATCAATGATTTATAAATCCTACCTCGCACCTTCTAGGATTTTCCAAAAGAAATATAGAATTGGGGCATAGAATCCAAGGATGACCAATCCACATGAATTAGGGACGAAAGCATGTGGTGAGGACTGAGGGAGTGGAGAGGATAAGGACATAAATAGGAACTAAAGTGCTGGGGAAGACTTCTTGGAAGAGGAGGGTTGGAGCACAGTCTCACAGACCAGAAACATAGAGCAGCAAGCGTTATGGAAAGGCAGTATCATGACACAAAATCCAGAGACAGAAGTAAGGGTTTTGGGACAGGGAGACTGAGACCGGCCAAGGGGAGGGGCAAGGGGACAGACAGAAGTTCCTGAGGCCTGGGAGATTGGTTCAGAGGATAAGAAAAGTATAGTTTGAGAAGCAGGGAGATGAAAGAGGTTCTTCATCTGGGCCTCCCGCTTTCCTCACGAGCCCCAAGGTCAACTGGTTTCTTATTGCCTTCTAGGGTCACTGGGTAGCTTCTCAGAAAGATCCGCATGGTTCCTGTCACTCCTGGTTTACTTGGCTGCTCCATTTACATTCCGCCAGTGACTGAGGCAGCTGTAGAGGCTGCTGGGTCTCTCTCGCTACCAGGGAATGTGGTATTGCCAGACAGAAAAGCTCCAAATGAGATACTGGGCAGCTCGGAGCATTGGCCAGTGCAGGAAGCACAGGCTTGTTCCAAAGTTTGGAAAACATGCATGGTTGACATCGGCCGAGGTTGATAGGCAATTTTTCAGTCTTAGCTGAAATCCCTGCTGTGCAGAATTGTAAAAGGAAGGGCAGGTGTCTATAAATGGGATGACAGGGAAATGGGACAGTCGTCAGGGATAGCATGGAACTGGTAATGCAGCAGAGGGAAACCTTGCTCCTGTGGGTGTCCCTAACCAACAGAAAAATAAAATCAACCGAGGTTACTTAGAGGTAAAATACAATGTGGTTTCCTTTGTTAAAGAAATACATAATGAGCTTATACTTAACCTATCTTAAAGTGAAGGGATAGGAAAGAGAGAGCATTAGACCTGCTTCAAAAAGCATTGTCTTGCTTAAAACCTGCCTCAAAAAGGAAGAGACGCCTTAATACAGCACACGATGCCATAAATTATTAGTGTTACCTTTTAATAAAAGTAATGCAAGCTCACGTTATAAAAATTCAAATAGTACAGCAGGGTGTTAGGTAAAATGTAAATGTCCCCATTTTCCTCCCCAGTTGGCGATCCACATGGAAATGCCGTTTGTATTTTCCCGGTCACTTGCCAGGTTCCTGATCATCAAATTCAGCAGCCCTTCCCTGGATCTTTTCTCATTGCTGCCCTCCCAAGCCAGGTTCAATTACTTTCAGATATTCAAACGTTCCAGCGCTTCATGCCTCCAGGCCGTTGCTCCGGGTACTGCCTGTAAATCCATCCTCCCACCAGCCCCCTGCCTCTTGTATTCCACTTGGCGACACCTTCAACACAACTTAATATTCAGCCCAAATGTCACTTTATTTATGAAGTTTTCCCTGATATGATCCCGTAGTTCTGCTCATCACCTTCTTGAAACTCTCATCGTCTCTTACATGTATTTAATAGTTTTTTGGTTTCATGTCTTCCTCCCCCTGCTGATTCAGTATCGTTTGAGTGTGTGTGTTCTTCTCTTGTTCAGAGCATGGAGCCAGGAGATTGATGCAGACTAAAAGCTCTGTGAATGTTGGTGGAATGAATGAATGGATGGATGAGTGAATGCACAAAATTTACCAAGCCAAACTGAGAAACGTTTTTCGATTTCTTGTTGTAATCAAAAGGAGAGGTAACAGAATGAGAATGATGAGAGAAAAAAAGGAGTCGAGTAGAGAAAAAATGTAGGAAAGACTTCCAGCCACAGAAAGGGAGACATGGAGAAGAAAAATAAATAAATAAAGAGAGAGAGAGAGAGAGATAGGCAAAAGATCCCATACATTGAAAAAAACAGAAAGATAAGCCATTCTACCCACACTGTCTTATCTACCTGGATCTGTTCCTTAGCATTCTAGAAATGTTACCTAATGACTTTTCATAGTCCTTTATATTCTCTTCATTCTTAAACCCTCAGAGAACCAGGTCTGGGTGGGTTAAATGGAGCCGCCCATCAAAGAAACAAGCGTCATCTTAGTCGCTAGTGGTGAGAGAAGTAAGGGTATCCTTATAGCCAGATGAAATTTCTCTAAAAGGAAGACAGGGTTAACAAAGACAAAAATGACAGATTGAGAGGGTTCTGAAGTCTTGAGGCCAAAGATCTAGGATGAGATTTGATTCCATGGTGGCCTGCTTTACTCCTTATATTGCCTCTGCCCATGCCTGACAGTTACCCTCTTCGGTGGCCAGACATTCATTTTTACGATCTGGCTCTGGGACCACTTGGAGAGCCCACAACCTGGTGTTGATGGCCTCTCTGAGGAGGGTCTTGCAAACTCACCATGTGTGTTCCTTGCAATTCCTTTCAGGTGTCAGGGCCTGTTCTGAGCAGGAAAATATCCTCCCAATTTCGACTCAGTCCTGAATAATTGTATTTAATTGCCGTAACTCCTGGAACTTGAAAAAGAAGACATTCTTTTTCCTGTTCACCCGGAACAGAAGAGAATAAAACTGAGGCAGGAACTTGTAAGGAAGAAGAGATGGGAGAAATCCAGAACAGTAGACATGCCAGCCAGTGATGCAGTCGTGCCTCCGGAGTAGGACTAAGGGAGGCTCTCCCTTTCTTCTTCACATTCTTCTGTAGGACTGTAATTTTTCAAAGCCAACTGCATTACTCTGGAAACTGGGGAAAATACTTTCAACATAAGGGAAACAAAAAGAAAAATTTGCTTCATCCTGAATGCTGGGGAAATCTGTCTCAGAGCCCCACAGCACCCAAGGGCCTGCTCCTGAGACCTGTGTTCTAGACAACAGAGCCTCTCCGTGGGACTGGGCTGTGTAGATCCTGTCCTCTTCTCATCTGCCAGGACTTGGGAGAGAAGTCACCCAAGATACAGTAAGTTGGGGTAGGGGCTTTGAGGAAGGACGGCATCTCTGCGAGAAACAGACCCAGCCTCTTTCCTAGGAAGGGAGGAGAGGCCACCTGCCTGGTGTGTTTGCTAACACGCAGGAGCTGTGGCCTGTAATCATCATTAGCTCTCTTTGGTGTTTACTGACTGTTATTAATTAGAATGAGCAAACTTGGCATTAATGTGCCTGCCATAAGGATGAAGGCTCTTACTGCACAACCATCCTGCATAAGCAGCTAGACTGGGACTCATTTACCAACTGTTACAGAGATGATGCTGGAGTATAGACACTAGCTGACGGAGGACCAGGCAGGAGCAGGGACGCGGGTGCTCCGGCCTGGATCTCTCTAGAAGTGGGGAGTTAGGGGAGCTCTGCCAGGGCAGAGGGGAGCAGAGCCTCTCCTTAGCTCATGTGGTCACTGCTAGCAGGCTCGATGTAGCTTCCCAAAGCAGCCCTGGCAAGCTCATATGGTTCTGTCACCAGACAGAGCTTCCCTCTTGCCCTGGACACCGCAGCTTTCTCCACAATCAGAAAATCACGGAACATAACTTCCTGCACGAGTCACTGGACTGGTGTTCTGTTGCCCTTCAAGAGAGACTGTACCCTCCAGCGAATTTTGGGAAAGAGGTTGGGCAGGGGGGTTGCAAGGTTCTGCTCTATCATACAGTACTAGTATTCTCTGGCTTCTCTGAAGAGACATTATAGCCATGTATTCCCTCCCCGAAAGATCAGCTTTCAAAGAGGAGACTGCCACCATCTAGGGGAATATAGAAGACAGAAGGTAGAGGCCATATCAGCTTGAGAGGAGGGTTAATTTGCTCCCGCATAGATAGGCAGCCTGGGATGGAGAGGGAGCTCTCAAAGACAAAATGGTGGTTTCAACTGGCTCAGAAGTAAGGCGCTTGAGAGAGATGCAAGGTAGGAGATCAGTTCATTCTGCCCAGAGAAGTCACACACTCTCCCTCGGCTTCCCTGAAAGACACAGAGTGATCTGCAAGCAGGAGGGTAAGGCCTTCCAGAAAAAGGGCACCGGGACCCTGTTCTCTAGGCTCTTGGCCCTGTATTTTGCATGATTTTGTACGTTGCTCTTTATTCTCCCAGAGGACCTGGGAACTGGGAAAAGGCCCGACCTATTGCAGGCTCATGCCTGAGCAGCCCCAGAAATGAGCAGCAGCTCCCATGCAGTGAAGGACCTGAGCAGACATGGCCTGCATCATTACGGCCTCCTTCCTTCTCTGGCATGTACCGAGGTTTCTGTGACTTACTAGGCCATGGCATGTCTGAATGTCTTTGGTCCTGGGCACACTTATGCCCTTTCCGCTGAATCATGAGTGGGACTATGGGGATTGTGAAAAGTAGGAGAGCTGATGAATGAGGGCACTTAATGGGATCTGGGTGACCTGGAAATTTGGGGGAAAGGATGGCTTAAGATTTTGTGCCATCAAAGGCACTTATGGTCTCAGAGAAGTCCACAGGGAAAAAACCCCCAGGCAACTCCACATTTCTGAGATCTCAGCTGCTAAGGAAGGAAAGACCCCTTTTTCATGGAGGTTTGGACCCAGGAGAGTATCTGGCGAACAGCACTTATCATTGCCATGGTGATCAAGTATCAAACACCTAAAAGTGCACAGTGCCGCTCTGAGAAGGGCTTCTTTCACCTCCCTGTCTTTTCAGGTGCTACTTGTTCCATTGGAAATCTACTCACTCCATTAGGCATTTGAAGAAATTCATGCAGTTTCGAGGCCCATCTCAAATGTCACCTCTATGAGGCCTTCTTGACCCTCCAAGCTGAGCTAAGTTTCTCCATCCTCTGTGGGCTTATTAGACCTTGTAACTTTCCTTGAATGCAAACAAAGCATTGAAACGGAATGAACAGTCTTTCCCATTTGGTTGTGCACTGCCCAAGGTCAATAGCTATGTTTTATTTATCCCTCTACTCCTCTAGATCCAGGGCCTGGCATGCTGTAGATACTAATGAATGAGCTAAAGAACAAAATCCACCATGCAAAGGTCTTCTGGAAGCTGTTACTCTATTAAAAACATACTGGTGTTCACAGACAAGAAAACACATAGTTGATAAATTTACAGTTAATATTGAGCCGAGGCATAAAGAGAGGAAGAATAAAACTTTTGAGGATAAATGCTAAAGTAGAGTCCTTTTGAGGATAAAGGACATAGAGTTGAAGTAGGGATTTATTGAGCAGCTAGTCTTCACTTGGTGCAAGACGAGGTCTGTAAATATGTCATCAATTTCAAACTTCACCACAGTCCTTTCAGGTGGGTGTTATGATAGCCCTGTGTTCACTCCTTAGATGGATATGGGACTCTTGCTCCCTGTTAGCACAGTTCTAGGTGACTGAGTCTAATGGTGAATAACAGAGACTGGATCTCATTGCTTGCTTACACGTAATCTACAGTTGATTCTACAGCTCAGAAAGGGTCGGTATCTTGCCTGGCTTTGTGTATCTCAAAAGGGTTCAGCATGAATTTAAAGTCAGGCCTGTATGGATCTAAGGTCTATTCTCTTTCCCCAATCTAGGTTGTATATATTCCAGAAAACTTGGGTCAGGAACCCTGATGTTTCCATTATGCAATCAAGAAGGACATCCTTGGGGCACCTGGGTGGCTCAGTGTGTTAAAGGCTCTGCCTTCAGCTCAGGTCATGATCCCAGGGTCCTGGGATCGAGCCCCACATCAGGCTCTCTGCTCAGCGGCAAGCCTGCTTCCCACCCCCACCCCCCACCACCGCCTGCCTCTCTGCCTACTTGTGATCTCTGTCAAATAAATAAATAAAATATTAAAAAAAAAAGAAGAAGAAGAAGGACATCCTTGAAGAGTGATTAGTCTGGAGCATTCTGGGGCCTCCAAATAAGCTTTGTTGATGTTTAACAGACCCACAGTTTCATCTCTCAATGCTGGGCTTGGCAGTAGGCATTGGGAGGGTCAGGAGAGTAATGCCTCTCTGTCACTTTAAGTCCTAAATTGTTTTTAGGTGTTTGTTTAGAGACAGCATTGGGATGTTGCCTGCCAGGCAGGGAAGAGGGTGGACGTGACGTGGCCTCCTTCAGACCTTTCCTCATCAGAGTTACTGTTTCGAGTAATGAGGAAGCACGGGAATTGATTTGATGCCTAATGAATAATCAGCTGCCATCAATAATTGTAATCACTAATCTGGTGCAATTAGAGGCAATTATAATAAATGCAATTTCCTCCCGAGCCACTAACGAACTACAGAAATATGAATTGACTTAAGGGGGCTGGCAGTGATTTATGTGATTGTGAGATCACGAATACCATTATCTTGGTAAAGACACTTAAAGGAGCAAGGTACTAGTCTGATTTCACTCTAACTAATGAGAAGCTAGAAAATACAATTCCAGAGGTGAGGAGCATAGGTGGCTACTCTATTTCTCCCACAACTAGCTTCAGATAATCGTAGATACCTGTGCAGACTCAGCTCAGACTGTCACTTGAAGGTCTGTTCCTGTACGTTTTGCTTACTAGAGAGAGATTCTGAGTTCATACCTTCAAGTCTTGAAGAACAAGGACTAAAGCACCCAATCAATTCTGCAAGAGAGGGTGTTGACAGCAACATCTGGATGGAGGTGGCCTTTGTTATTCCCAAGGGAGACATGTCTATTGGCCCATTACCCTTTCCACATCCAGATGAATCCCCAGATGTCATAAAGATTTGATCTTTATGTAAATTGAAGGAAACTAGAAGTTGTCAGTATCTTACAAATGCTTAAATAACTTTAATTATGTTATTCTGATTCCTAGAAATTTTGATTGGCCATCAATTTTCTAATGAATCAGCCGGACTCCACCACATGACCCCAGAGAACTGTGACAACACTCTAGTGCACAACAGTGAGACTGGGAGCTAAGGAGATTGAGCCTCACTTGCTGGGGACAGAGGGTGTTTCCAGTGCTGGCCTTTCAGTACAAAAACTGGGAAAGTTTCAGGCAAACCAAGATGAGTTGTTCCCACGGAGATACAGGCCAAGGCCAGATAATGCAGGAAGGGAGGTTGGACTCTGTTCCCATTGCACTTAGAATGAAATTCAATCTCCCGGACATGGACTAGAAGGTTCTGCAAAATCTAACCTCTGCTCAGCTGCCCAACTCCTCTCCCACTGGTGGACTCCCCCAAAACTCATTTCACATGGGCCTTTTATTTTTTTCTTTATCAAGTGTGCCAACTTTGTTCTTGTCTCAAAACTTTCCACTGGCCTATCCTTTGCCTGGAGTGCTCCAGGACTCTAATTTTCCCATGGCTGGCTTCTCCTTGTCATTCGAGTTTTACCTCAGATGGCCTCTGTCAAATTAGGCTCCCAGGCACTTGCTGTTACATCATAATCTGGGTGTGGGTGTGTGCCTCCCAGCCTCACCCTCTCTGTCTTATTCGCTGCAAAATCACAGGCCTACAGGGGTGCCGGCACAGGGCAAGGCCTCCGTCGATCTCTATCCCACGAATGGCTGAAACCACATTCCAGGCCCACTTTTGGCTGATTCTGCACCTGTTGCCATGCCCAGACAGCTTTTCTATGCGCCATTCCCTGAACACAGCCCATGTCATGCTCCGGCTTTTGCCGGAAATACCCTTCCCACATGGTTGTCAGATGAAGTTCTTCCAGAAGGTAACTTCAGTGTAGTTCGCTGCATGGCCTTCCCTGGCCCCTTGATCCAGGATGGCCCCTCCGTGTCCTTTAAGAAGCATCTAGTGTGTACCGTGTGCCAGGCATTAAGTGCTTTAGCTTCGGACATTCATCGCTCCTATTGCATCCTATCTCTTTGGAGTCGTCACCGCTACTTGATGGTACCGTCCTGCAGGGCAGTGACTGCTTCTCCCTCTGCCCCAGCTCTGCATCACCTGCTCTGTGTTCCTGGCACTTTGATGGGGACAAATGAGCAAGATAATGTGCAAGCCTCTTGCACACACTTTACACGGAATGGGATGCCCATTATGAAGTCGGATTTTTGACTTGAATAGAAATAGAGCCTACGTGGTGTCGTAGCAGGGAATTAACTTATGGCTCTGCAGGTACAAATGCTAGTCTCGGGGCTCCCACTAACTAGGTGTTTGGCATCGGCCAGATCCCTTTATCCCCTGCCTGTGGTTTCCTTGTGTGTCAAAGGAAGCAACACTGGGTTTCCCAAGTGCTTCCAGCTCTCACAGTCTCCAGTTCTATGCTTTGCTCTAACTGCAGGGGGCGAGGAGGGGAGGGGAGCCTCATGTGTTCATGTTTAAAATTTCAAATGGAGGAAGTTGTTGTTTTCTTCTCTTCTCCCTAGTGGTAGCAAACAAGCAATAAATATGGAAATCCTAAAAGCCAGAGAAAATAGTGAGTGTTCTCCATCTTGCTGACAAAGTACACAGAGACTGCATCATCAAATGAATGGGCTTATTCCTTCACTGCACTTGCACCAGTTCCTCCTGGCCTGGCACGGCTGGACCGTTCACAGGACAGGCATCTTTTGTTGTGCGAACACTGGGCCCTGGCCCTGTTCCAGCCAGCACAGCCCAGGGCGACCAGTGCAGACTGAAGGCGCAGCATTCCGTCACGCACCTTCGTGAGGTGCGAACGGACCAAATTCATGCTTGCTAAAACAATTCCCAGGCTATAGAAGCTATGCAGGTGCCAGGAGAGGGTGGTTCTGGGAGACAGTGGAGGAGAAAGAGACAACAAAGGCAAGGCAGTGTCCCCACTGTGGGCAGCCAAACCCTCTCCTGCCAGGGCACAGGTAACTGGTTTTCAAAATTGTGCAGACATAGTCATTCACGGCTCTGCACTTTCTCTATCCGCTTGTTAAGCTCCAGCCAGGATAGTGCCTGAATCCCATTCCCAGCAGATGTCCCAGGAAGGACCGAAGTAACAAAAGCCTTTCCCAGCTGAGCTTTAGCAGCCTCTTCCCAAGATAGCATGGAATGGAAGGCTGGTCTTTAGTGGGTCTGTTGGCTCTGGGTCCCTCCCTGAGCTGCCTCCACCCAACGCTGGTCCTGCTCCATTTGGACCGTGGGAAGGTGGCAGCCCTCCCTGAGGCCCACATGTTCCCCAGCCCCCCTCCCCACCAACCAGCAGGTCTGTGGTACGTCCGCTGCTCTCCAGACAGGCCCGCAAGCCCCTAGGTCTCCACCAGGACCTTCATAATGGACTCTCAAAAGTCCCTTACCTGCTTCCCAACTAGTTCCTCAAGCTCAATCTCCCATACATACCAATTTTTTTTTTAAATTTCACTCTAGGGGTACCTGGGTGGCTCAGTGGGTTAAGCCTCTGCCTTTGGCTCAGGTCATGATCTCAGTGTCCTGGGATCGAGCCCTGCATCGGGCTGTCTGTTCAGCGGGGAGCCTGCTTCCCTTCCTCTCTCTCTCTATCTCCCTCTCTGCCTACTTGTGGTCTGTCAAATAAATAAATAAAAATCTTAAAAAATAAAAAATAAAAAAATAAACTTCACTCTGGGTCAAAAGGGCCCATCCCTCTGGACCAAGGTCTTGAATCCCACTATGTGTCACTCCACAAGAAAGATACCCAGCTCCTTCCGGGTCTAAAGCCCCTGAGGTATTCATATGGAGCTTTGGTCCTAAGCACTTTTGATGATAAGGATGATGCTAGCCCCAGAATAGCATCAGGCAGGAGGGCAGGGGAGGCATAGAACTTACTGGCAAGAACAGTGCTTCCCAACTTGTCCCTGGGATCCCACCTCACTACAGAACCCGCTCTTTCTTTCTCCTGTCCAGATCTTACATATTCTTCCAGGCCCAGCTCAAGCCCTGCTTCCCTACATGAAATGGCCCCTGAGTATTTTATTCCTCATGCAAGGTCATCTTTTCAGCTCCAACCAGAGGTGTGTCTCTATCTCACTGTTAAGCACTGCTCTGTAAAACACTGAGTAATTGATCCACATGTATATGTTTTGTTTCTGTAAGTGGGATATATC
>ML106687.1:20369-37238 GCA_003697995.1 Taxidea taxus jeffersonii | reverse complement strand
GCTCTTCCTACATCCTGGGATGGGGACCCTATGTGCAGGTCCTCTCTAATAACCGGGTAAGGCTGAGAACATTTAGTGGAAGTTCCACAAATAATTGCTAAGTGTCATTCCCGGCCACTCATGTCCACTCAGCTTCATTTTCCACTGGCTTCTTCTTTTCTGATTTGCCATCAGGGTTGACCAAACTTCACATGGTAGGCCTGGGCAGTTTGAGGGCTATCAGGCTCTCTTGGCTACTGTCTATACCACCATGCCCACGGGAAGGAGGTCGAGCACACTTTGATGACTGCTGGGGTCCAAGTAATTCATTTGTCCCAGCACTGTCTCAGGAAAGGTATCATTGCACAAGTCCCCTCCATCTCCGCCCAGTTTTCTATCAAGGAGAAGAGTGAGTGCTGCCACCCAACCACCCAGCCTATACATTTATTACAAGTTTTGACTTTTTTGACACTGAGTCATTCTTCCCAGGAAGGTGTTGCCCACACCTAAGAGTTCCGTTGTAGATATCAGGCGTGTTTGGCAATAGTCACGCATTAAGTCAACAGCATGCTATAAACATTCAGTCAGCCATGTTGGGGAGTTGTTTCTGCATCAATCATAATAAGCAGTGACAAAGGGAAGCTACTGTGTGTTAGCTAATTGGATTTATATTAAGAAAAATATTTTTTTTTAAAAAGGAAGTAAAGCGAGTAAAGCAAGCCCCTGATTTAGGATGGGTTGTGCTCCTATGACAGAGACAGATGCGTGAGCTTCAGGGCCATATCATAACAGCTTCAAACCAGACGTTGTGGGTGACAGCCTCTGTAGGAGGTGATGGCATTCCCTGCCTTCTTCTCTTTGGGGACCTCAACACCACGCCTGAGCATCTGGAATGGGAGGGACAGAGATTCTGATAAGGACATTGATGCTATTTGCCTGACACTTAACGGGTCACCAAGAACTTCAAAATAGCTTTAGATGAGGGGGCCAGGGCAGAGGTCCTGAGAAATTCGTTGCTCGCTTCATGATCAGAGGCCTGTATGAGGCAGTCAGTAAATACACACTGACTGATTTTTTTCCCATTGCATCTAATGTCTGCGCCTTTCATTTGGTAATTAATCATCATGTGACATCTCCTATAGCATTGCGCTGAGTTGTTATTTATTTTTTTATTGCTATTTAACTTTTCACATGGTTATGCATTATCACCCTTGGCTAGAATTTAAGATACCAGAAGGCAAGACTGTGCCTTGTCTTCTATACCCCACTGTGTCTAGCACAGTGCCTGGCTCACAGTAGGTGCTCAATCAATGCATTGATTAATTAAGTCCTCCTTCTGCCTAGGGCCCATCATGCTTCAGAGCTAACAGCTGTCACCTGGACCACCCTTAGCCACGGGGGCACACAGACAAATGAGCTTTGTCTACCTTCCCTCCGTGAGCAGCATCAAGGACCCTGAGAGGCAAATCTAAAGTGAATTTTAAAAACATGTTCAGTGGTGGTTGCAGAGCAATTCTGCTTCCAAGGAAAGGCCTTTTCTCCCTCTCTTCAGTGCCACTGGAGCGGCTCGTTCCATTGAAAATACAGCAGGGATTTGTGCCGCACGGCTATGCAGCCGGGGGGGGCCGAGTTCATACCAGCCATCAAGGGCTCAGCATGGTCTGGAGGGCTTTGTGCTCAGACACTCAGGCAGCCCAGCTCAGGCCGAGCACACCCCTCTTCCTGCTGAGGCCACAGTGCAAACGTTTCTGTAAGTGACTTTTCAATAATGGCCCCGTGCCTAAGAAGGATACCAGCATCATTGTGGCTGAAAGTTTCTTTTCTCCCTCCTACTCTTGACCTCTCCCCAAAATACCATTATAAGACTTTTTTGGGGGGCAGAGAAATAATCTGGTGATTTTATGTTGGGCTGGGAACGAAAGAACTAACGTTGACTAAACACCTGTGATATGCCACAGACCCTGTCATGTGCTGCCCTATTTACTTGTTTATTGTTTTATTATTTTGTGTACTATCTTATTTAATCCCAACTGGAGATTTCTGGTAAAATTTTAGCCCCACTTCACAGAGGAGGGAAGCAAGATTCAGAGCCACTTTGCAACTCGCCTGAGGCCACATGCTAACAATGAAAGTATGATTCCCTTGCTGTCCCTAGCCCCCCCTCCCCGCCTGGTCTAACGTCACTGTTCATACCACCTCCACATAAGCATCAGGAGAGGCACTCCTTTACCCACGTTTCTAACCACAGAGAGCCTTTCCTAATAGCAAGGGGGTGAAAGGGGCTTGGTGACTGGAGTTTCAGATGCCCCTAGAAATGTCATAAAACGACTCACTTATTATTCAGGGAAATACCCAACAAAGTGATGACTTCTTTCCTTGCTATCAGTATGCACTACCAGCTGTTCACTTAGATTGGGGGATATTAGGGATTTAACTCTGAATTCACGAATGCCACTACAACTCCTTCGGAGAGGAACCACGGGGATTAGTGCTTGCGGGATCCGAGTGCCTGATAACTCAAAGGACCAGGGAACAAGCAGAATGTTTTGGTGGGGCTATGGAGAGTGACTTCTGCATGTTGGGGTGAGTCGGGGAGCACAGAAGGGGGCCTACGCCTTGGGAGACGGGCCTTCAAATCTACAGGAAAACACAGCAAATAAAACTGTTAGATAACATCTGCCCTGGGCACTGGACAGAACGGCTATTTGTTTTCTATGGATGCCTGCTTTGCTGTTGTAGACGTTTTTCCTCGCTCTCCAGCATCTCTCAAACTGGATTTCCTGTCAGACTGCACACACAACATGCTTTGTTTCCTATGATCCATATCAAAACTCTCGAACAACAATTCCTTTTCCCACTTTGCAGAAGGGAAACCCAAGGTCATCCCAGAAACAGAGGAGGAACTAGGATCTGAGGACAGGAATTCTGACCTCCAATCCTGGGCTAGATCTGCTAGAAAAAAACAGGTAGTTCCTTGCTTTACCTGACTATCTAGGATCACGTCAGGGCCAGGAGAAGCCCTTATGCTGATGGACACAGGTCCTCCATGGCCTAGGTCCCCCACTGGCATGTTTCCAGACACTTTATCTCATTGTTCTCCGGGGCTGGAGTTAGAGACAAAGAGAAAGGCATTCATCAAGGCCAAGCTGGATCACCCTTTTCCCATTTCCTTAAAAGTCGGGATGTAAATCACACTTGAAGCTTCCTTGGAACATGTGGGCATTAGCAAATCAGACAAGGGTAATAGTGTTTCTAATCCAATGGCTTTCACAATGTATGATTTACATCCTCAGATTGTTTTCTGGGTTTTTTATTTAGCTTGGCATTCCCACATCTGCTTTGAGTTTTATTACCTTTGGCCATGGGGGACTGTGGAGGAGCTGCTTATTCAAGAAATACCAGAACATACATAACAACAACAATCAGACTTTTAAAATACTTCTCCAGTCTCACACTTCAGCAAGGCAGAGCTATGTTTTACTAAACGTAAAAACAAATAAGCTTACAATTTTATTGGTTACATTTAGCTCCAATTCCATAGCTCCCTCCATCCTCAAAGCTTATATATTCAAAGCAAACAACAACAACAAAACCAGAAGCCAAAAAACCCAAACAACTCAATTCAAAAATGAGGACTTGAATTGAGATTTCTCCAAAGAAGATATATAAATGGCCAATAAGCAAATGAAATGACGTGCCACATCACTAATTATTAGAGAAATGCACATCAAGCCACAAACCTTAGGAGGTTGGCTGTACTTTACAACAACCACCCCACACCCCCCAGAAAACCACCAGTTTCTGTGAGCATATGGAAAGCTTGGAAACTTGGAGAATATGGAGCTGGTGAGAATATAAAGTGGTACAGCCAGTGTGGAAAATGGGTTAACAGTTCCTTGAAATTTTAAATAACAGCAGTATCCTATAATCCACAATTTTACTTCTGGGCATATACCTAATGGAATTGAAAGCAGAGATTTAAACAGAATCTTGTACACCAATGTTCATAGCAACATTATTCACAGCAGCCAAAAGATGGAAACCATCAGTTACTCATCAACAGATGAGTATACAAACACCATGTGTTCTATACATACAGTGGAATATTATTCAGTCACAGAAAGGAATGAGGTTCTGATACATACTAGTTAAATCAGATGAACTTTGAAAACATTGTGCTAAGGGAAATAAGCCAGACACAAAAGATGCATTTTATATGATTCCGCTTAAATGGAACATTTAGAATTGACCAGTTCATAGAGATAGAAAGTAGAATATTGGTTACAAGGGGCCACAAGGAAGAGGGGATGGGAAGTTATTGATTAATGGGTGCAGAGTTCCTATTTGAGATGATGAAAAAGTTCTGGAGGTAGATGATGGAGATGCACAACATTGTGAATGTACTTAATGCCAATGAATCACAAACATTTAAAAAGGGTTAAGATGGAGGTTGCCTGGGTGGCTCAGTCTGTTAACTGGCTGCCTTAGGCTCAAGTCATGATCTCAGGGTCCTGGCATCTAGCCCATCGTTGCAGGGGAGCTGGGGGGGAATCTCTGCTCAGTGGGGAGTCTGCTTCTCCCTCTCTCTCTGCCTGTCCCTCCAGCTTATGCTCTCTCTCTCAAATAAATAATAATTTTTTAAAAAGATTTAAGAAAATAAAAATAAAAATGGTTAAACTGGTAAATTTATGTTATGTATATTTTACCACAATTTAAAGACTCCCCCAGACAAACAAACAAACAAACTCCTGTGTGTTAAGGCAGCAGATTGTGAAGATTGAATTTGATGTCTACTTTCTCGGCACCAAAGGGCCTGGGTGACCCTCTTCACCCCAAAAGCAATGGTTCCTGTCATGGTTTGACCTTTTGCGCATGCTGTTCCTTCATCTGGAATGCCTTTCCCACATTGCCCGTGAAAATATCTGCTTATCACAGAAGCATTAGCTAATTCCCCTCACATCAGAGTCTTAATGTTCCCCTGGTTTTCTGAAAGCATTTACACATGCCTTATTAAATCACTCTACCTTGCTATACAATGATTCCGTGAGGTAGACTGGGAGTTTCCTACCTTGGGGACAATGTTTTACTCATCTTTATGTCCCCGGCACATAGTAGCACTCCTAACCCATAGTAGGAGCTCAATAAATATTTAATTACACCAGTTGGTCTAAGAAGTGCTTTGTTTTGTTTTAGTTCTGCACAGGATGGGGAGGCAGGGGCCGCAGGGGAGACAGGAAGTTGTAAGTGCTCAGAGAAAGCTGTTGCAATTGACAGCAGTGAAAGAGACACATCAAGGAAGAGAAAAGAAAGCGATTCTTCACCTCCATAGGTTCTGCTTCAATAGCATCGCAGTGGCATCTGACCCGGGTGGGGTTCTATCCTCATTCTAGTGCGGCTGTGGAGTCTCCTTATTTAACCTGGCTGAAACCGACCTTCCTCAGTTAAACTGCATGAAATGTGGATGGTGAGGACCCAGTGAGATAGCCCCGGGAAGCAGGAAGCTCCTGGCCCCTGCTGGCTGCTCAAGGCCTGCCGTGTGCCTGCTGAGGGGGCTCCTCCTGGTAACTAATTTTGCTCAGTGCTCATTCCACCCGCCAGGACTTTTCTCCCTTCTCCCCACCCCCACTGCAGGTTTCTTCCTTAGTGGCCGACATTTTTTGTCTTCATAAGGAGTTCTCTCAGCAAGGCACCATCTTGGCTTTTCCAGGGGAATCATTAACTTTCTTTTGCTTCCTTTAGCAATGGGAAGGGAGAGAGTTAGGGGAAGAGCCTTGGAGCACAGCTGTTCTAAGGTCATCATCAGCTCAAATCCCTTTCCATGGCTGCAGCACAGGGCCAATGCCCCTCATGCGCTGAGGTTGGCAGGCCCTCTGGTGCCTTGGCACTTCCTCCAAGGCCTTTAAGCTTCTATTCTTGGGTGAATCACAGGGCTTTTGTTCTCGCCCCAGCCCTCCCTATAGTGGGGAAAGCACTTCCCTTTCCCTCTTATTTTCCCACCCTCCTTTCTCTTTTGTGAGCTTTCAAGTCCCCCAATTAAATAACTGGTAAGTTTTCTTTGTGCCGAGCACCAAACTTTGCTGGATGACTTCCATGGTAAATGTATTTCTTTCCCTTTTCTTTCTGTCCTTGAATTCTTATGTATCCAGCCTTCTCATGGGGGAAGAATATGCTAAAATGGGATGTAAAGGGCCCATCATGGCAGTGAAGGTCAATCTCAAACCCACCTCGATTTCCTTTTATTCATGTGTTCAGTGAGTGTTTGTTGAGTGCCTCTCGGGCCCCAGACACTGGGCTAGGCACCGGGAGGGCCCCTTTCCATGGGACATGGTCCCTGCCATAAAGGAACATCTGGGGAGTGTGTCATGGCAAAGTGGCTTGATGTCTGATCTACGGAGGGAGTTCAAGGTGGAGAGACAGCATCACATAGCTCGCTCTCAGATGGACGCGGTGGTGTGGGTGTGGCTGTGGGATGGATGCACAAGGACGGACCAATTCCTAGTCTGCTCCCTTCTAAAAGGCACTCACATGCTCCTCAAATGAGCTTTACAGGATGTGTGGGGTGGAGGGGTGCGGGATGGCTGAGGAAGGAGGGAGAACAGGATAAAGAGTTCATTCTTTCAAAAGGCAGATTATTCATAGAATCACAAGACAGGGACGGTTATGCCTTCTTGCCAACAATGCTAAGAGCTTAAGTGCAGGGGAGATAACCCAGGGGAGGTGAACACTCTAGGCCCAGAGTCTCCATCTTCCTCTCAATTTTTCTCCTAATTACTTCCTAGAGAATCTATTCTCTTTGGATAAATATCCGTGCAATGCAGCTAACACGTGCATCAGTCAGTCTTGATTTCAAGGTGGTGTTCAGGAAGTCCTGGAGTCTCAGATGCTGAAGGAGGCCATGATTTCCCTGGCTACTCTTAACAGTTATTACCATCGCTCTTCTTGATTTCCTTGAGCACTGAGAGCCTATCTGCATTTTCCCATCCTATTTGCCCTCTGAGGATTGTTTTTCTCCTCACTTCCAGGAAGGAGCAAGATTGAGAGTTAAATTCTGCCTTCAACTTTAAGGAAGAGTTAGGTTGTGTCTTGTGGGGGGTGTGTGTGCGTGTGTGCACATGCACACACGCACGCACACGTGTACAACCGTGTCGGGCACCATTCATTCACTTGGTAGAATTTTATCAATTACCTTGGGGTCTTGCTTTCTCTCAGACCATTGCCCTCTGAATTTCCTAAAAGCTGCATAACACCCTTTCTCTCTGGAGACCAACACTCCTAAGGCGGATGGTAAGTACACTGTGGCAGTGTGTCAAATTGTGCCTGAAGCCAGCAGCCTGGATACTACTCCCTGACCTGTCAAAAACATCTGTTTAGCACAAACCACATGGCAGTTTCTCTGAAGACTAAAACAACAGCCCAGGAGGTAATTGCTATTTCAGTGTTCCTTCTGGCTTGAAGTGTGCTGAAGCAATATTCCATTCCATTTCCATCTGTATTTACTGAACAGTCGTTATGTTCTGGGCACTAGGCTGGGCACCACAGGGAATACAAGGGAAATAGAACACCATTTATTGGGGAATACGAAACACCCGCACAGAACAGTTAGAACCAACAAAGGATACAATATAGTCAAATGTCTATACACAGAGTGGTCAGGAGAGGTCAGAGAAAAGAGAGATCCTAAACTGCTAGACCTAGAAAAGACTTCCAGGGTCAACCGTCCATTTGGCATTCACTGACTAAGTATTTGCTGAATGCTGCCAGGGGCTGGGGCTTGTGGTACTCAGTTTTTTAGAGGCAGTGTTCTGTTAGTAACAGAACTGGAAGCAGAATCCATGTCTGACTCACAATTAATTCAGGTAATAGTACATGATAACCTGGTATGTGTCAGGCACTGGACGAGATGCAGAAAAAAGGCATTGCCTGCTGACGAGGCATCGAGGCATGTCTGATACTTGACAAGCTGCATAAACCTGCACCAGTTCCTCAACATCCCTCAAATTGCTTTTCATCACTATAAAATGAGGATATTACAGGGGCTCCCACATAGAGCAGATTTGAGCATTAAATGAAGAAAAAATGTAAAGGACGTGGCATAATCTCTGATGCGAAGTGAGTGCTTAATAAATGTCAGCTTTTATTATCATTACGGAGCTACTTCAGTGGATAAAACATGGTCCCCATCCTTAAGAAACTTATCTTAATTCTAATGGAGAAGATAAGCATATTCCCAGATCAATGTGCCTTCCTGATGCCAGGCTTTGGGGAAGACACAAAAAGTAGAATAAAAGTAAACAAAATAAGAATAAGAGCGAAGAGTGGTGAACATTTCATAGGATGGAAAGGGCAGAACGTTATGAATAGCGAATTTTATTCATTGCTTTTCCAAATCTACAAAACAGGCAGATCTCTAATCCTGGAAAGTAAAACACCCAGAGGCCATCTTGTTCATGCCCCTGCCTCCCATCTATTAATTAATTAATTATTAAAGAGTACCAATTAAAAACCCATTATCCTCTCACTCATACTCCAATACCATAGGTATCGTGACCCGTTGTCATTTGGACTTGAAGTACTCTGGAATGCTGGAGTACTGAAAATAGCCAGGGGGGAAAGAAATAGTAGAAATAACTCTCGCAAGGATAGGTCTTGGGAAGCTAGTTCAACAGGGAGGCTTCTTCCTTTCCTATCCCCACCTAGCACAGAGCAGAGTTCAAATGTCAATGTCCAGGAGAAAAAGCAAATTTTAGAAGTTACCCATACAGAGATATGTCAGGAAACTAATTTGGGAGCTAGAACAGGCAGGGCAATAGGACTGTGCAGGTAGTGGTGGCACTGGCTGAACACAGAAGATACCTTTTGATGGTAGATTTGATCAAGCTGATATGAGACTGGTAATCCATCCTTAAGTGTACAAGAGTGCCAAATACAAACTCCAGCTCCCAAGGGTGGGAGGATAGAAGCAATTTCGTAGAAATCAGGGCAGCAGTTAACCAAGCTGGAGTTCAGAATCGTGTTACTTTCTAGAAACGGGGACAAAAGAAGATCCATTTAAACCAAACACATAAAATGAGAATAGGTAGTAAGCTCTGAGTGCCCAGGGTTTCCTTAAACGTACATCAGCCATGGTGTGGACAAAAATTACTCCGTGTTCTAGTCTTTGGTATGGATAAGACTTCTAACATGTAGCCTGAGAAGTCTCATGGCCCGGGACTACATGGGACTGAAACCCCTACCTCATTAACTCCTCCTGCACAAGCACCTCCATGAAGACCAGTGGAGGGGTCAACGTGCACCAGCACACACCCCGAGGCTCCCGCCCCCCCAACGCGATGTTTAGTGAGTGAGAGAGACTTCCCATTCCCTTCAAGTTCCCTGTCACCCTAGCAGCAGTCTCCTGCGAAGATGTCCACGCAGGAGACACACTGTGCAGCCCCACTCCAGCCCATATTCAGATCAAACACTGACACTTGCCAACATTGCTCAAAATGTCACTGTGGTGGAGACGACCCTTCCTCGCATTTCCTCCCGCTCCCAGACTGCCCCCAATATACTATTGTTTTTAAGTGGCTCATGTGTTAATTAAAAATAGGAATCAATTGGCCTCATCTCTCCACTCCAGGCTCCTGTGCACACAAGGATTAGAGCTGCCTCCACTTAAGTCAATTAGAGATAAGGAGCAGCTGACATTTCCACAACCTGCCTTATCACACTGCTCAAAAAACAGCTCAGATTAAAATGTACAAAGATGATTTCTTTAGTCATTCTCCTCCTCTTCTACCTTCTTTTAATCATGATGAAGAAAGCTGACAGTCCAAACTGATGATGGAGATGCATGCTCTAGCCTGGGGTGACCAGCCATCCTGAAATGCCCGGCCTGTCGGTGTGAACATTGCTGCAGACCAGGGGCTCTGCCGGATGCTGGGGGTGCAGAGAAGCATTTGACCAATGCCTAGCTTTGGGGCCGATAATTATGATGCATTAGAAAGGGTAACCGGGAGCCAAGACATTGGTACAATGCTGCCTCATGCACAAATTAACCTCTTTGGCCCTTAGCTTCTCTGAGCCTCAATCGCCTTACCTGTGAAAGGGGGCAGTACTGCTGCCCATAAGTACTTCTGTGAGGCTCAAGAGAGGGCAGGTGAGTTCAAGTGCCTGATACAAAGCCTGCTTACAGAGCCTGTTTTGGTTGAATCAGAATGCTCTGGGATTCACATGTTTTCACATTTTACATTCACATAATTTCTGAATGGAGAAAGGAGACAGCTCACAAGTGACCCCATCTATCATAAACATTTCTACTTGTTGATCACAGGCCTTTATTCCAGGCAATTTAGATACACATTACCACTAAAGCCACCCAGCACGTTTGCTGGTGTGATCTCCACTTTAAAATGGGGAAGCCAAAGATCAGAGAGATTAATTAACTTGCTAAGGTTCACCCAGCTGGTGAGTGGAGAGCTGGGATCTGAACCCAGAGCCCATTATCTCTCCATTACCTCCTGCCCCAGCGGTGTTGAGCAACCGTGGGAAAGAGAACAATTGCGGTCTCGTGACCTTCACAGTGAAGAGAGCACTACCTTACTGACACTGGCCTGGGAATGTATTAGCAATTTTCCAAATTTGCCCACTCCACTCCATTAGCTAGGCTTTTTCTAGCTACCTTTGACTCCTTGCCCACCCGGCCTCTGGGAAATGCTAAGGACAAGCCTCACACAGTCTCACTAGCCACCTCCAGGTCCTTTCCCACATCATCACTCAGTACGCTGCTTCTCTCATCTGGCCTGCCACCCTTTCTCACAGCCACTACTGGCAGACAACGACTGACGTTAAAACGGTGCTTACAGCAAGAGCTGTGCTGGGGTCTGTAATTATGGCTAAAGCCAAGCTGTGGACACTAGGTACACTGCCGAGATTCTCCTCCAATGAGAACTTGGTGCTCCAGCTGCCAGGAGTGGCAGAGGCAGGTGCCACTAGCCATCAGGCCCTTCAAGGACCTCTTAGCTGGAGAGAACCATCTTACTCAAGGGTCTTTCCTCTTTCCCAGGCTGCCCATGCTGCAGTAGACCTGGTCACCTCCGCCTGCTCAGGGTTACTCTGAAGGGCCATTGTCAACAGAGGCTCCTCCCTGTGGAGTACACTGAGGGGGTATTGGTCTGCACCCTCACATTTGCATTGTCTCTTGTCCAATCCTGCTTCCTTACTCACCTTTCCACAGGTGTTCATTTCAAGGACACTCCTCAACTAATAACTTTTTTCTAACTTCTATCTCAGGCTCTGCTTCCTAAAGAACCCAATTTCAGGGTCAGGTAGGTCCTACTACTAATCACACTTTAGAGTTGAAGAAATAGTAATTGGTTAATAAATTGGTTGTGTTAGAGACCAGATTAGTCTTAGACCAAACCCCACATACACTCTTTTTCCTTAACAGGTTTTACTGACATGTAGCTGCTATTCACCGTATGTACTACTGAATTTTCACTATTTCCTACCCCAAAACTGTCATTTCTCTGTTCATCTGTTCAATCTGGGAGTGACTGTGGCAGATTAAACATGGCCGCAAATTATTCGATAGTCCCACCACTGAGAGGTGGGTTCCAGTTATGCTCTCTCTAATCTAGCCCAGCCTCTGTGCCTTGATAGACCAATTGAGTGTAGCAGTAGTGACACTGTACCAGTGCAGGCCCAGCCTGAGAAAACTGGCAGTGTCCATCTTGGTCCCTTGGAGTTCTAGGCTACCGCATCAAAGCCCAGAACCCATCCTGGAGAGACCACATAGAAGTGTCCTGAGTCTACATGGACAGGAAAAGAACCCCAAGTGAATATGGTGAATATGATCTTACAAAGCAGCAAGGTATGTGAGGAAAGCTCTCTTGAACCCTCTAGATGTACCTATGCAGTCACCAGCCAAATACTACCAAGTGACCCTAGTTCTTACCACATGAAGCAGAAGAATCGTCCAGTTGAGTTCTGACCAAATTTCTGACCCACACATCAGGATGGTTGTAGTATAGTTTAACAACTACCTACTAGATGAGAGGCATACCTCCTGACTTACTCTGAGAAGCCCTCCACCCTTGTCTTCAATCTCATGGCTGCTGGAGACCTTTTCCCTCAGCTACACTACTCTGCCCAGTATCTCAACCCTCCCCAACCCCATCCTTTCTCTTTATCTTCACACTGGCAAAGAAAATAATTCACCTCTAAGTGTAACTCACTGTCTCTTCTGGACTTCCACACCTCACAAACGAATCATCAACATATACGACCTCAGCTTCCATACCACCTGCTTCTTTGTTGGCCTTTGAAGTCTGACTTCTAACTCTTCTATTCTTTGATTTCAAAGTCTTGAAGTTTAGTAGATGTTTATGAATCACAATGTCTAGTGGTATTTTCTTAGTTTAAGTGACACTTGCTTTTAAGAAGCCATTCCTGAAATCCACCTCTGCAGACCAGCATTACAACTGCAGGCTATCCTCCTTGAGGACTTTTAGCATTCATTCATTCATGCAACACATATTAATTGAGAATCTGTGCTCAGATGCTCTCTGTAACTGAAGGTTCCCAGACCACTTAGTAGCTGAGAAAATGTCTGAGTCAGAAATGGGGAGTCCATTTACACAGTCATAACCAATCTCGCCTAGATTTTAAAGATCTCTATAGATGCTTTCCTCACCAGTTCCTGAGACTGAGGCTGTCCTGAGCTTTGCCCTTCTGGTCAGCTGGGTAATTCCTATCTCTGGCTACATATCACCAAATACTGATGCTTGGGCCTCACTTCTGGAGATTCATTAGTCTGGGGTAAGACCCAGAAAACAGTGTGTTTTAAAGGGTTGCTGAGTGGTTTTAACACGCAGCTGGAGCTTGAGAGCCATTGGCTGACCTAAATCCCTCATAATGCAGCTTAAGACTGTCTCTTGTCCATTGCTCTATGAAGACAGACAAAAGCACTGGTTGGAAAATGTTTTAGACACTTTAAGTTTTCCTGAAATCTCCTTGTAGCTTTTCTGTCCCATGTTAAATGAACCCAGTTCCTCCAACCTTTCCACATAGGTCTTATTTGTAGCACTTTAATCACTCTGTAATCTTGTTTTGATTTAGCTCAAATAGGTCTGTTTCCCTAGAGAAAGCATTTCCAAGTTAGATGCCTCTGTTTTACAGAAACACATAACCCTGATAGCTCATCAATTCAACTGTGCATTGCACAGTAGTTGCAATGAAATGCATATCAGTAAAGACTTCAGAAGATCATTTTATCTTATTTCTGCGCTTACATTAGCTAAAAAGGAAACACCACACATATCAACGGATGGGCTTTTCCCCTGTTGTCCCTCAAATATTGTTAGCAATGCATTTGGTCACCTAATTCATGAACCAGCTGATTTGTATGGAGCTTGACTTTGGTTCTCTCAAATATTCTACCCTTCTTCCAGTAACTGCAGTTGCTAATAATCCTAAGGAAAAAAAAAAAAAAAACTTGCTCAGAAGCCACCCTGTACATGTTGGACTTGGAGGGACAGGGAGATCCTGAATGGCCCCAGCAGTTAATCAATATACACCCATGAGGAGTGCCTGGGTGGCTCAGTGGGTTAAAGCCTCTGCCTTCAGCTCAGGTCATGATCCCAGGGTCCTGGGATCAAGCCCCGCATCGGGCTCTCTGCTCATCAGGGAGTCTGCTTCTCATCCTCTCTCTCTGCCTGCCTCTCTTCCTACTTCTGATCTCTGCCTGTCAAATAAATAAATAAAAATCTTTTTAAAAATTTTAAAATAATATATACACCCATGAGCTTGATTAGCAACCAAGAAATGTCCCATCTCTTCAATCCAGGAACCCAGAGCCACTCTTTGCTATTATATTTTCATATATATCTCTATGGTCTTCTTTTATATAAAAGACAGCAATTTAAATTTTACTTTGCTTATGGTTCCAAAATAAGTTTAACCTGTTATTATATTAGAAAGGAGAGAAACATGGATTGATGGAAAATTCAGACATAAAAGTCTTCAAAGATCACACAGGGGAAGCAAAAGGTAGTGACATATGGCTATAGGGTTCATAATAAATTTAGGAGTTGAGTCAAACATATCTTGACTCAAATATGTACAGATCCCTTTTAGTACATACTTGAACTGAGGGGTGCCGAGTGGTAGTTTTCAGAAAAAGAAAAATTTCCCTTTAAGAGTAGTATACATATAAAGCCTTTAACTGAATGGTCAGTTGTCAAGATAAAGTAAGGGCATTACAATAATGACTGGCAGCTGTCATAAGACACAAAGGATAGAATCAAAGTTAAGCATCATAGATAAACTGTATTTGGGTGGATTTTTAAAAAGCTTTTCCTGCTCCCTGAGTTCCTAAGAAAGAGTCAAGATCTAAGGATGTTCATAAATCAAACTGCTACCTTAGACACCACCTACAGATGGTGGACAGATACTAAAGAGAATTGACATTTGTTGTTTCCCAGTCCTTTGAACTTCTTGATGGCGTGGAGCCAACAGACTCCTGGCTTCAAAGTTCATCTCTACCATTTATAAGTTCTATGGCCTTAGGACAATCACCTAAATTTTTCAAGCTTAGCTTTTTATCTTAAAATTGTGATAATATCTGATTGTCAAGAGGACTCAAGAGAATCTTTATGAAGAACCCAGAGCAGACCCTCCACACACAGGATGCTCAGTAAATAATAATAATAACACTACTGTTGTTGTTATTGTTATTATTATTATTATTATTATTGGCAGCCCTTACATTACCAACACTAGACAAATTATAGGATCACTCAGAAATTTGATGTATTATCTGGTGATTCTATGATGCAAATGTGAATGGAGACAGAAGTTGGAGACCCTACTTACCACCTCCTAGGTACCAAATGCAAGATACTGCCTCTTATGGAGACCTACAGATAAAGAAGAGTTGGGTTTGTCAGAACTAACTGCCTGCCTCCCCATCAAGCAGGTTTCTGGTCCTAGTGAGTTCTCAGGTGGGAGAAGGGGCCAGCAGAAGTTAAGGAGAGATATGTCCCAAGATCTCAATTTTGAATTCAGGGTTTTTCTCCATGCAGCCAACCCTGGAAGTAGCTAATCTGATTACTGTTCAGAAAAGTAAGGGAGGCATAATATTTACCTAATGCTACTTTAACATACCAAATGGCAAAACTCCTGATTTTCATTCATTTAGTCTCTATTAAAGGCATCAGGGGTTATTTGCTGATGCTACTAAAGAGAAATAAAAAGAAAAATATAGTTGCATTATGGGACGCTTGGAATATGTTACATCTGAAATGCCCCTGAAATGAGCTTTAGAAAACATGTTGGTCTAATTAGTTATTATGATCAGGTATCTATGGAAACAGCTATATATTTGTCCTTAAGCCAGACAACCACTTACTCATTTAATAGCACACAATCCACACAAACCAAGCTTACTGCATATATATATATATAGATAGATAGATAGATAGATACATATATATATATATATATATATATCAGCTTTTTGCAACACATGCAAATATAGAGCAGAAAATAAAATGAAAATAAACAAATGGAGGGAAGTGGGGCTGTTACACTGGGACGGCGCCCTGCCTACAGTGTAGGTGCCCTGCCTACAGTGAGGAGTAACTACGGAAATCGAAAGGCCCAAAGTTGATTTTATTCACAGGGCATCAGTTTTGAATGAGCCCAATGAAATACCTTCCCAATGGTGTAGCAGGGGAAGAAATTGTCCTATTAGAAGAGCCGCTTCAGCTACATTATGGGTTAAATGGGTTAACTGGGCTTTTGCTGAATGGCTTTGTAACATAGTAACCATTTATAACATAATTTCTATGGGAGAATGTGTCCTGAATTCCAAGTACTCCACTCCTGAAATACAGCCTCTGTGTGTGATGAGGACTTTCTGTGTCCTCAGGAAACAGCCAGGTGAAATAGGAGAAGCCCTAGGGTTAATGTCCACGGACCTGGGTTCTAGCCCTTCCCTTGCACTTAAAAAGTGACAGATTGGAGACTTACAACTTCTCTAGACTTAGCTACGTCAGCCATGATATGGAAAAGGTAGTATCTTCTTCATCTAGAATATAAGCTCCACCAGGGCAGAACCACGCCTGTCTTAACCACTTCGACTTCCTCGGCCCCTCAATAAATATTCGGTGAGTGAAAGAAGGAATGAATAATTGCCTACATCTCAGCTTTGTAAGCAGAATCAAATGGGATAATGCATGTGAAAACAATTCAAGAAGCTGTAAAATGGAATACAAATGAGAGACATGATAATTATAACCTATTGTTACAGACAGAATGTCACCTTCTGTGCGTTCCATGTAAATGAGGATGTTTGTGTTCGTGCTAATTCGAATGGCTGAGCCGATATCCAGAATACTGAGTGCTACAGATGGGCTATGCAACCTCAGAGAGCAGCAGGGGCTGGCACTACAGGGAGGGGTGGGAGAGTGGGAAAGTGAGTAGGGGAAGTTAAACCAGGGAACACTTTGGCTGGAAAATGGGCTAATTAGACCCAAGGGCTGACAGCAGGCAAATATAGGTATCCTTGTCTTTTCAAGAACCATTCCATGGACCAGAAGGCTATTCTCCCTGAGCCTGTGCAGAAACAAAGAAAAGCTAGACCAAAGAGACGGGCTTCCACTCTGGTCGTCTTTAAAAAAAAAAAAAAAAAAAAAAGAATGAAAGTGAAAAAAATGAAAGAGCAGTGCTTGGCCAATGTGTTGGGAAGGACACAGGTAGGGCATACATAGAAAAGAGGATTTAACATGTAAGTGACTGAAGCAGAACTCAACTGGGTCCCTCCACACCACTGTTTGCCAGCCTGCAGATCATTTTTGCCTGTTAATAGTGACTCTTATGATTACGTTGTTGGGGTGCACTCAGTGCTAA
>ML106687.1:0-19969 GCA_003697995.1 Taxidea taxus jeffersonii | reverse complement strand
CTCTGATTCTAGGACCATAACTCTGTAAGTTCATTAGCTGTGAATTATTGTTTTGAACTGGGCTTGGCTTCCAAAGCCAGAATCACACATTCCTAAACTAATGTGCCTGACACCAGCAGAAAATGATCTCCACAATTCTCACCTTGAACTCATGGAGAACTCCTACCTCATCTGTTACCTGCTCTCTGGGTAGGTGACTCTATCCAAGTCTGCAGTTTTGCCTTTAATTATCCTCCACATTTAAGGGTTGAGGAAGCATTTAAGTGGGAGAGGAAAATACACAGCACCAAATTATCCAGCAGGTGAGTCCCTGCTCAAAGGCAGGGAGGAAACACAACATAATACGGGCAGAGAGCTCTCTATTCCTGGTAATAGACTCTCCCCCAGGCCAGGTATGGGTATGAACAGATAAGGCAGCCCTACTGTGCACTGCCCATTGGGCTGGACACTTGGTATATGTAAATTAATGGATTCCCATATCTGCATTTTAAAGTCTGCTTTTCTAAAACTGGCACTAATACCAGAATTCATAATAGCTCACGCCTCATGAGAGCTATCCCATGCTGGACAGTCAGCTGAATGCTTTGCATGGTGCTTCCCATTTGAATTTTACAGCACAGTGAGGTAGATCTTAAGATTGTCCATGCTTACAGATGAGGAGGCTGGAACTTAGAAAAAAAAAGAAAAACAAGGGTTTACCAAAGAAGGCACCTGTACATATCGGGGCAGGCATTCCTGTCCCACTTTTTCTGACCCTGAAGTCTGTGACCCTTCTCCTTCATCAGCTGAAGCAGAATCCTAACTGAGAGAATGAAGTCAAGTATTTCTATTAGGGGCAATTTTCCTCTGCTCTCTCCCCTGGGACATTAGTGACAGTGTAAGCTGACTTACTATTATTATTATCATTATTAATACATTTTCAAGGGGAAGCCTGATGCCAAGGCTCAGGAGCATACGTTCTGGAGGCAGGAGACAAAGTGAAAATACTGCAGTCTATCAGGAGGGCAATGGTGCTGCAGGAAAGGGTACATTTGATTGTCTTCCCCCTAGGCTGGGACTTGGCAGAAAGCCAGTTCCCGACATAATAAAGATAAAACTTAACCTCTGGCCCTCCACCACCTTTATAAATCTCCCTTGGAATCTCAGTCCGTCAAGGTCTTTGCACAACAATGCTTATAAATACGCTTGGCTTCCAAGGACTCTGCCCAGGCAGCCAGAGACACCTTACCATCCCCGCCCCCATAATCAATATTATCATAGGGTAAAAGATAATCATAATACTTTAGATCCTTAAGCTCCTTTGAGCCTCAAAAAGTTCCAAGCACTTTCATATCGGTTCTTTCATTCTATCTTCCCACATCTCACAGTGGAAGGAGGAATTAAGGAAGGAAGCTGCTATCATTCCTTAATCCCATCTCTCACAAACTTGAAACTAGAACACCTTCGTCTCATAAAGAGGCAGAGCTGACCCTTGGCTTGTGTTCGAAGGTCTTTCTCTGTCTTTGTTCACTGTTTGTGGTCCAGCTGGCTGGGCACCTTCATGGTGTATTGCCATCTCTGTATTCTGCTCTGGAAACCCCAGAGTTTGGATGCAGAGGTCCTAACGCCTTCTCTGCATGCTCAGCACAATGCCCTCCAAGGGAATTGGAGGTGAAGGGAAGCTTCCTACTGATAACACTGACAGGCCAGGCTGTTTCTAAAAAGGAGGTGCTACCAGTGCGAAGTGTTGACCTCACTTTGCACTTTGGTTTTACACCCTCAGCAGTCGATGGTATCCTGCTTATGCATTAACACAGTGCCACTTGTGAGGTCTGGGGGAGGAGCCCAAGGGTGGGGGAGATGGAGCCTTCTCTAAGGAAGTGAGAAAGATACAGCCTCATAGGCAGAAATAATGCATTCACAGAATAGAACAAAGAGCTGAATGCAGCTGGAGAAAAGGGTTGAAGAGGACAAGACTGGTATCAGGACCTGTCCTTGGTCCAGGCTCAGAACCTGGCTCCAAGTCACAGTGATGCCTCATGCAGGGCTGAGCAAGCAAATTGCTAACTTGGGCAATTCTTCTATGCTAAGGGAAGGAAAACCTTCCAGATGGCAAATCAGGGCCAACACAAGGTGAGAACAGAGTGTGGGAATGTCCCTTTAGGGACTAGGCAAGTGACAAGATGTCCTTCTACCCAGTTGTGAATCTGGGTCTGGCAGTTGGCTATGGAGACAGGGAGAGGACTGACAACAAAGCAGAGCAGCCTGGAGTGTGACTGTACTTGGTAGGTCTGGGGAGTGATTTTGTACCCAGCCCTTGAATGCCTTTCTTCTCTGAGTCATGAAGTTAAGAACCCAGAGCTAGGGTCCAGCTCTGGACAAATCTAGCTGGAACTCAAACCAACAGAGCCCAAGGAAGGAGATTCTGGCCATTTCACATGGGGCTTTTCAGAGCCTGAGTCTTTGAGCGGTGAGCATAGGGGCAGGAGGTGGCCTCTGGGCTCTTCAACCAGGGGAAATCTCCAAGGTCCTGAGTCTGGGGCCCTCTACCAGGGCTTGGTCTTTAGAGAGCCCCTGCCAGGGCTGGGTCGAAAAAGGGGGATGAAGAGCAAGGGCAGCGAGCAGTGGTCATGGTCATGGAGACCTTGCGACTGGAGGTAGGCAGCAAGGATACAGACAGAGACTTTAAATGTATTCAGAAAGAGAACCAACAAGAGACACATGAGCAAGCACATAATAAATGATTTCTGTCATCAATTCAGCGCACACTTCAGCGTGTGTGCAGTGGATGGCTCTAGAATGAAACAATAGCCCAATGGTGAGGTCCATTCATGTCCCCCAGGTGCTCATTCCACTCCGCTCCTTGCTAAAGAGAGATTCGACCACCAGACCCGGGGTTCAAGTGAGCTATGCAATGTGGAGCTGGTAGGTCTCCATGCTGGGCTGGGTGCTTCATTATGCAGCCCTAGTACTCTTCTTTTCCTTTCCTGTACCAACAGAATCTGTTTGGATGGCAGGGGGCCTGCCCTTGCCATATGACTGGAAATCCTGGGCCACTAAACTGGGCCTCGTGCCTGTCCTCCCAGGTGTGGGTCAGGCCTTTCTGCATTCCTGCTCTGTACGATCACCCTCTGACACAGAGATTGGCTTTGCAAAGTGCTCCCAGTTATAATGGGCTTTAGTAAATGCCTCTGTTTGTGCCATAAGAGCTGAGGATTGTGGGGACAGAATGGAACTAGATGTTGCCTATTTACAAGTGTGTGGAAGGAGGAGGTAGAGAGCTCAGCTGCCAGGTGCCTCAGCTCATGATTGCCCAAGACAATAATCCCATCTTTCTGGCTTCCTGCAATTGGGGATGGAGAAAAATCAATCCTAAGCAGAGATTGGATGCAGTCATGTAATATGTATAACCTTGGGTTTTTGTTTTGTTTGGGTTTTTCTTTTTATTTATTTATTTTATTTTATTTTATTTGAAGTGCCAGCCTGAAGTCAAGTTTATGAGGCCTTGGGCATCACATTGAAGGCTAGAGGTATTGGTGGCATTGTATTCACACTGTCCTGAAGCAGGGAGGGAAATGAGGGGTGTATTGGAGCTTGCGGAGTGATAGCATGAATGTCCTGGGAGCCCTGGCCAGACACAGGCCGAGACTGAGGGTCTCTAGCAGCCGGGCTGCCTTCATTTCACTTTGATTCAATTAGGTCTAGGGACCGCTATGTTCTTCCCGCTGGCAGCTGGCCCAGCCCCACTTGCTGGCCTCATCTTGCTGGCTCAGGCCCTGAGAAGGTGGCTTGGCTCCTCCTGAACTTCTGCTGCTGGTCAGGAAACTCATATCCACCAACTACCTGGCCTCTCTGCTCAGATGCATCTATATTTGTTAGGGGTCTCCGAGGAACATCAGGTGAGTCCCTAAAAGCATTGCTCAGAAGACCACATCGTCTGGAGCTCAGGACTAATAAAGTGTCTCCGTGGGCACTAGATGCCTTGATCATCTCAACAGCTCTGGAGGGGGCTCATTCTCTTCGAAACTGTTTCAACCTAAAGATCTGGAGTTTCTGAGACATTAAGTGATTTCCCCTAACCACACAGAAAGTTGGAGGCAGAACCTAGGTTACAGTATGATGTGCCAGGTTCCTTCCACACAGATGGCCCCTGGCTCCTTCCAGAGAATCGGGGGAAGGACTTCACAGCAAAGCACTCTTCTCACAGCCTAGTGGTCCCTGCAAACCTGGTCCAGCCAGGGCTGAGCAGAAGGCAGAGCCCTGGGCCAGCCATTCCAGACATTGGCTGCTCCAGTTCCACAGGCCCCTGGGACTTTGAGAAAGTTCTAGTGATAGTAAAATGAAAGCCATGATAACCAAATGTTACTAATAGTGGCATGGCAGGTAGTCATGTTATTCAAATTGGGGGGTGGGGGGGATTGAGACTCAAGTTACTAGATACTTAGGAGAATTGAGTAAACCGACCACAGTCTTACAACCCGAAACTTGGAGCTTGATTTGACCCAAGGACGCTCTAGCTACAAGCCCGTTTCTGGATGGCTTTGGAAAGAAGAAACGGTAATTGGTAATTCCCATCTCTACCAGAGAATGACACAGGTCAGGTGCCTTTATCCTAGAAAACGCCACCTAAATAGGTTCTGGCTCTTTTGGGTGGAGCTATGGAGCCCTTGAGCCAGAGTGGAGAGTGAGTGGCAAACCTGCTGGGGCTGGTGGGCACAGGGGGGAAGTGCATGTGAAGCCAGGGTGAGAAACGAGAGCCCCCACATCCCAGAGCTCATTCCCAGCACTGGAATGGCACGGTTTCTCTCCCAAGTGGAAAAGTCTGGATCTCTTAACGTGTGAATCGCCATCCCAACGATGGCCATGCGCCTCCAAGTCCCACAGATTCATCTCCCCACACACTGCTGGATGCTCAATCACAAAGCTACAGGGACCAGATCCTCCAGGAATGGAAAACAGGACCTCCGCTTACATTTCACCTCCTTCAAGAAGTCTTCTCCGATCCTCCTGCCTAATGATTTGGTTCTTCTTTGATGGCTTGTGGCGTTTGTATCTGTATTGTGTGAACTGGCATCATCTTATTTACTGGCCCTGTTCTGCATGAAGCAATGAGCCCAAGATGGAGCTTTCCTTAAATAGCTTCTAGTTTTGTAAATTTGGTCAAAACGCTGTACCTCTTGAGCCTCCATTAGCCTATCTCTAAAGATAAGCTAACTGTCATCCCAACCCTCCCGTACCAGAGGAGAACGGAATGAGCCAGTAATCTGAAAATATTCCGTATTATCAAGAGCCATATAACAACAATTACTTTGAGGTATAACTTATGGAAATACCCTGCCTTCCCAGGAAATTTGCGAGCGACTTGAAAACTAGAACTGGGTTTTATATTTCTTCATGTCCTCCCTAAGGTCTGGTTATAAAACATTGAGTTTAATTGCTTGCTGAAAGCTTGCACTGAAGAAGCTTACAGTCTGGGATGGACAACAGTATGTTCATGGTGCAGTGAATGAATCCACCGCGTCATCATCTGGGGGAGGAAGGTGGCAAGCAAGCAAAGGAGGAAAAGAAAGGCAAAGAACTGACAGAAATGATGCAAGGACAGAGTAAAGAGGAGGTTGAAATGGAGTCCTTGGCGTGTGCCCACGGACCAGGCACCCTTGTTAGACAGTCCTTCGGTAGACCTCCAATTTAAGACCATTCTTCAATGAAGCTTTCCTTCTGAGATACCCTGTCCCCACCGAAGAGGGAAGTAGATTGTGCCTGCCTTCCTGGAGAGTGCCCCTTGGTGCAGTGGGGGAGAAGCAGGTTGGATTTAAATCCTGAAATCTGGGTTTGAGGATTAAGTCTGCAACCTAAAACTGGTGTGTCTAAGAATTTTTTTTTTTTCAGGTTTCAAGAGTTACCATCTTTCTCTAACACAGAAAAACTGTAATCTGCTCTTTCTCATCTCTTGTGGTGATCTAATGAAACTGGAAAACTAACTGTGTACTAACAGAGGGACCTAGTTTCATGGGGAGTGCATGCTTAGAGGGTAATTGATCTCAACATAAACTGTCATTTGCTTTTTAACAGTGATTTTACTCTGAGGCTTTGATTCTAATCCCTTCAACAGGATGAGTCAATTGCATGTTTCTCCATAATATCCACCATGAACTTTATCTAGGTCCTGTTCCTTTAGACTCAAGATGACAGATGTACCTTCCTTTGGCAAATATCCTCAAGTCCTCTGCCCTCTCGCCCTCAGAAACAGAGGCCTTAAGAAACCAAGTACAAAGAAAAGGAGGCAAAGAGTAACACATGTTTCCTAGAGGCCCATTGCTGTGTTTCCACCTAATGCTGTCTGGTTTCTCAGGCCCTGGGACTGTGGACCCTGCCATATTTTCTTGGCTTCTCTTGGCTCTCCAGCAGAGTGAGTAACTCATTCTGAACTAGGTCTCAAACAGGCCCTCAGCAGGCCCAGCACGCGACCTGCACCCCAGAGTAAGGCCGCTCTCACCATGGCTTCCTCTCCTCCTCCTCCTCAGAGCGACTTGGCAGGATTTATAGGGCTGTCCCAGCGACACGCCATCTCAGTAACTGCAGAATGGCAGTTGTAAAAAATCCCATTTGCCAGGGTATTAGAATCCCATTAGCACTCCCAATGGAGAAATAACCTCGACCCTTCAGAAGGAATTAAAGATATTCGGGCATCAGCATTTGGAGTGTTATAGGCCCTTCCCCTGTTTGGATGATCATACCAACAGACATAAAGCCTCAGGCACCAGATGTCCTTGGTCCATAAACCCCTTGAGAAAAGTCCTAGGAATGATGTATGAAAGGGCCTCCAGTCCCACAAAAAAGCTCCAGAATAATCACAAGGAGTAATTGACACAGGGCCCTCCGGTCTGTCTGCACTGGAGAACGAGGCATTTTAGAAGAAGCCGGGTTTGGATTTCAGAATTTAAAGACTACCTTATAACCTCTTACATCTTTTTTTTTTTTTTTTCCATTTCCCCCCATGCTAACTCCATTACTAGAGTGGTAATTGACATCAAACAGAAATACTGACAAAATTCTCATACACATGAAGTGTCAGAACAGAATCACCTGCAAAATAAAAGGATAATAACAGAGGAGCAGTGTTATGATATCTGGTGTAATCATTTCCTTTATCAGTAAAGAAACAGAGGCTCGGAGAGGTGAAGTAGCAAGCCCAAGATCACACAGCAGGTTAAATTAAAGTCTCTTCATTCCCAGTCTGCATTCCTGCTACTGTACTCTTTTTGCCAGGGAGGGGAAAGATAGTTCTCAGCTGGTCTGGTCTCTCATGTCCAGGCATTTCAGATCATGGGCTCTGAATATACTGAGTGGCCGCCCATCTGTTTTCCATGTGTGTGTGCGTGTATATGTTTGTGTTTACCTCCTCACAGCACATGAGGCCCTGGTGGCAAGGACTGATGTCAGGAAAGTCAGTTTTAAGGCCCAGAATTTGCCATGTGTTTGCTCTGTGGCCCAGGCCAGGTTATTTACCCAGTTTTGATCTTAGTCTGTTCATCTGTAAAATGAGGATAAATAAGGGCACTATGTCACTTTTCAGTCTATTGGGGATCTTGTTCAAATAACCAACAGACTCAAAAGGTTTGGGGATGGAGCCTGAAGTTCCATAGCTTTAAATATTCCCAGGAGATCCTGATGCTACCATTTCAGGAACAATACTTCAAAGAACAAGGTCATTGGGTTTTGTAAATATTAAATATAGTGAAACATATAAAGTCCTTAAGATAGTGAGAATAATAATTAAATACATGATAGTCATTCATATTACACGTTTGAGAGTTAGAACTTAGACCACAGATTTAAGAGCATTTTTAGAGACCCACTATGTGCCATGAACTGAGCTATACATATGGTGACACCTCTAACTGTGAAACTACTTCTGTATGACAGGTCCCGTGATCCCAGTTTCTTAGATGTGGTTCAGTGGGGCCCAGACAGGTGAGTGACTCCCCCCATGGTCAAGTAGGACAGAGATTTGATGACTCTGAGACCAACATGTCTTTCTACCCCACCTGCCACAGGTACATAACATCCCCCAGGCTTTGTATTAACAGCCTGTGTCTGCTTTCTGACCCGGGGGTCAGAGAGTGCTGAGGACAGGGTGGGTGGATTTCAACAGGGATATGTTGATTTGGAGACATGAGTGCCAACTGCCAAAAGAAGAAAGATGACTGCAGTCAGGCTCACGTGGGAGGGAGGCACACGTGCGGGCAGAGGCAGTGGGAGGGGGTGGACAGACTGACAGCAGGACCAATGGCAGGTAATATACAGATCAATAAATAGACAGATATCCAGGAAGTCTGACGGCTGACAGACGTGTGGGGGTGCACCAGCACCCAGATGGCTGCAGAGTACACAGAGCAGGCAGAGTTTGTCAGAGCTGTAGATGTAGGTAGAGGTAGACAGGCCCAGGGACAAAGAGTGAAGCGGCACATGTGATTTTGGCAGTGCCATCTGTGAGTGAAAGGAACCCAGCTCAGTGTGGAATGGATTCCAGATACCATTTGAAACAGGGAATGGGCGGTACAGTGGCCCTCGGTGATCTTAAAGCCCTTCTAGTTCTCTACCAAGAAACTTGATCTGGGAAAGTCATTCCTGCCAAGCCCCAAGGGGTTAACCGGGCTGAACCGGGTGACTGCAACTGATTTGAGGGCATCCCCCTTTCAAGAGAGGAGATGTGTCTGTGTGTGTCCCCACACATACGGTGGATCTGCATTCTGAAGTCAGAAGTGGCCACAGGCCTCCAGAACAGGCCAAAATGTGTGTGTGTGTGTGTGTGTGTGTGTGTGTGTGTGTGTGTGTGTAGGGGGTGCTGTGCAGCACAGAGAGGAATGGGAGCACAGAGGCAACTGGTGGGGCTCTGCACCAGGCAGGCCCAGACATGGAGGACAGTATTTAAAGTCGGTGCATCAGAAACAGAGGACCTGGGGAGGGGGGGCGGCCCAGGTGGTCCTGGTGTGAGTGGTCCTTAAGAGCCTGAGTCAAAGCAAGACAGGTAGCACCTTTGCTAGAATCCAATCTATCAGAAAGGTATGGCTCAGTCCCCTTTGCTCAGACCTGCCTGTTCTAGAATCACTAACAGCCCTTTGGGGTTGACAAGGTTGTTGATGGCATCTGAATTATTCCCTCCACCTATTAACTGCACATTTATGTGGGTGGAGAAAAAGGTATAATAAGCATGCCACCTAGCCCAAGTTTAAGTTTATGACCTCAAATATCAACGCACCTGAAATTGCCAGTGATCCTGGGATACTTTCCCAGTAAATTTGCTTTTCCTTCCTCCTGAGAGAACTATCCTAGAACTCCTGCTTTCTCCTTAAGCCTTCAAACTTCCTTTTCTCCCTCAGGTAAAGATCTCACTTCTTACACCTCAGAGGAGCTAGAAACAATCAAAACAAAGCTGCATTCAGTAGTCTTTTCTCTCCAAATCTCCCACATACAGATAAGTTCTACTGTTCCCCCTATTTCCACCAAGTGAACTATTCCTACTTCTACCTGGAGACAACCCCTCACCTGTGCTCATGATTCTTTTGTCATCTCATTTTGTTTCCCCCACCCGGGATTTTGTTCCTGCCATTATTCATCTCCTTGTTTCTTCTCTATTCATAGCTTCCCTTTTCCTGGAGAACGACCCTCTGCACATGGACTTTGCAAGCTGACATCCTTTATTGCCCCCACCCCCCGCCACCTGCCCTCACCCAGAAAACAGAAACCTTTGTTCAACTGAACAAAGGTGTCAACAAACTGTCCCAGAAAGTTCCCAGTGTTCTCCACCTTTAGATCTTACTCCATCTCTCCCTCATACAATAAATGCACTCAACAAATATTTTGTTAAACACCTAGGAAGTAGCACATCCTGGGTGCCAGGGATATGTCTTGTGAATTACACAGCAGAGGCCAAAGTCCCTGTCCTTACGAAGCTGTATCCCAGTAGGAAGACTAAGGTGGGAAGGGGAGTGACCTGGAGAGAAATAGGGCAGGGAAAGGGGCAGTGAAGGAATGCCAGGGGCCAGTCAGTGTTTGAAGTGGCATTTGTCCCACTGAGTGCTCACCCCGTTTGTCATGATTCTGTTGCCTGCCCTTATGGGACAGCACACACTCCTCAGTCTCCTCCCTCGTTCACTGGCTTCTCCTCTTTTTCCTGACCCCACAGTCCTGCAGGGCGTGGGTCCCTCCTCCCCTCTCTGTTCTGTCTGTGTTTTCTCTGTGGGATCTTGCCCAGTTGAGAGCTTCAATGTCATCTGAATCCTGATGTTTCCATCCTCCACCCTTCCCTGAAGCCCAGACCCAAAGATCCAATGACCCAAATATGGCCATCTCCACTGGAAGTCAATTGGTCATCTTAAGTTAACATGTTCACAACAGAACTCTTGATTTCAGACTAACCCAATATATACACAGGCTCTCACATACACACACCTGTTCCTCTTCTGGTCTTTTCCATTTTAATAAATGATGTCACTCTCTAACCAGCTGCTCAGGCTAAAACTCTGATAATCAGCATTGATTCTGCTTTTCCTTAGCCCCTGCCACACACTCAATTATACAGCATACACTATCTTAACCAGCCCTTTAAAACACAGTCTGACCCATTTTGTGTCATCCCCACAGCAACATTACAGTAGCCTCCCCTTACCTGTGGGGGATACACTCCAAGCTCCCTAGTGGATGCCTGAAACCATGGATAGTCCCAAACTATATATACTATGTTTCTTCCTCTATACACACACTTAGGATAAAGTTCCATTCATAAATTAGGCATAGTAAGAGATTAACAATGATAACTAATCATAAAATAATTATACTGTAATAAAAGTTATGTGAAATGTAGCCTCTCTCAAAATATCTTACTGTACTGTACCCACCCTTCTTGTGATGACATGAGATGACCTGGGTCATGCAGTGAAGTGAGGGGGATGGCATGGGCCCTGTGATGTAACCTTAGGCTATTACTGACCTTCCGACAGCATGTCAGAAGAGGATCTTTGCTTCTGGATGGCGATTGACCCCAGGGAACTGAAACTGTGGAAAGCAAACACATACACCGGGGGACTACTGTATCTCTCACTTGGACTGGCAGAGCATGGCCATTGGTCCTTACAATTCCATTCTCTAAAAAGCAGGCAGAATGACCCTTTAAACATGTGCATCAGATTGTGGCATCGCTTTACTGAAAACACTCCAGTGGTCTCCCAGTACACTGCAGTAGAGCCTGAACACCTTCTTTCGATGGCATCGTCTTCTTGCAGTGGCCCTGCCTCCTCTTTGGACTTCGTTCCCTACCGTGTGCCTCCCCACTCCCCATGTTTCCATACAAGAGTGGTTCCCAAATAGGACAGATCTTCCTCCCCATTCACCACCTGGAACATTCTTCCTCTGGATATTTTACTGTCAGCTCCTTTAGTTTGCCTGAAAGTTACCTCCTCAGATGGGTGCCCACGGACCACTCAGCAGCTGCCATCACCCCTGACTACCAGCCGCTCTGTGTCCCCTTCCTTCATATTCTTCACAGCACTTGCTGCTGTCTGAGGTGCATGGTTAGTGTCTCATCTCTATTTGCTATCTGTGACTCTCACCAGAAAGTAAACTCTGTGAGGGCAGGCAGGTTGCTTGTCTGGTTGGACTGTACGTGTGTAAGCGGGCAGCTTGGAGGTCAGACTGCCTGAGTCTGGCTTCCAGCCACACCACTTACTAACTGTGTGGTCTTAGGCAGATTTCTTCACCTGCTTGTGCCTCAGGGAGCTCATCTGTAAAACGAGGGTAATGATAATAGTGCCTACCTTGCAGGGATGTTGTGAGAGATGATAAATAAATATAGAACATGTGGAATAGAGCTTCATGGGGATTTTTACTCAATAAATATTCGTGGAATACATAAATCTTAGATCTAATGATTCCCTTGTGGATAAAGATCTAAAAACAGAGGCAAATACTCCTTTCTGCACAGGCACCTGCTGTCCGTGCTAGCAAAACATATAACCTGTCCAAAGAAGGAAAAAGGACGTGTGGGGTCCTCTCTCAGTGTGAGTCTACATAGTTGGCAGTTTGTGGGCACCGCAGTCATGAGGGGTCATGGCTGTTGCAGTTTGGAATCCCAGGCGATCAGCCTGTACCAGGAAAGAGCAAGCACACTAGTCCCAACATCCTAGGACCCAGGATGGTGCTCCTTTGGGGCACAGCAGTGTTGGGAGTGCAGCAGAGCACCTGCAGGCTTTCTAGAGAATTCCACTGAGTCTATCCCTTCCAGTGACACACAGCACTTCTCAACTGTCCCGTGATTAGTGCCAGAGCACACATCACCCGGGGGTTTCATTTGCAGTAAGGTAGCTTCTCCAGGAGGCAAAATGATTCACAAAATATTAAAAGAGAAACAAATTAATGGAAATATGTATACAGCTGACCTACAGGTACACATCAAAAGCACAGTATACTCTCGGAGCATATTAATGAAGGTAGAGAGGAATTTAATCTGGATTGGGGTCTCAGGAGATGTTTTTCCCCAGATGCAAAAGAAGCTTAGCATATTTAAAAAAAAAAAAAAAAGGATTAGAAAAGGCCAGTTTGGTTGGAGAATTGTGAGCAGGAGGGAAGTCGGTGAGACGAGGCTGAAAGGGCACAGAGGACAAGTTAGAGATTTTTGCACTTTTTTCCTCAAGAAGAAAGGAAAGCCAATTTAGAGATCAAAAGAAGAAAATTAGATGATCTAACTTGGGTTTGACCAAGGTTATTCTGACAAGATGTGGAGAATGGATTGGAAAGAACAGAAGTGTTGGGCGGGAAGACCTTTAGGAGGCAGGTGAAGAGATCCAGGTAAAAGATCAGAATGTCTTGGGTGGGGGTGGTGACAACAGAGGTGAAGGGGACTGAGCAGGTGTAAGCAAGGTCCTTGAGACATTTCAGTGCCATCTGAACGTTGAGGAGTCATTACCATTAAACCCATTTTAAAGATAAGGCTGAGGAGGCTCAGAGTAGGTGAGTCCCCAGGTTACCCAGCTGTTATTTGACAAGATCATATTTAAGCCCATGTCTAGAGACCCCAAGAATGTTTTCTTTGTCTTCCACATTATTCACTCCAAAAACATATACATAGAACTATCAAATCCGTGCTGCTCTGAAATTACGGACACCTGCTTAGTGGACATAATGTCCTCCAGTGCTACATGAGCTGTGATAATCATTTTTGTTTTATTGTTTAGCTCCTCTGGACTCCTGAGTAAACTCCAAGTGCTGGAATGGAATGTCCCAGGGACTACTTGGCCAAGTGACACTGCTCTGAGGAAGGCAGAGCCAGGACCAGCCTCCTGCTACTGCAGAGAACACAGGTCACATCTCCTGCCTGGAACTGACACTGGCAAGACAATGCCAGTTAGAAGTGCCCATGGCAGGAGCCGGCATCCTCCTGCTTACCAGCAGGTGCCTCCAGAAGAGAGCAAGTGAGAACAAAGGAGATCAAATGAGGAGCTGAGCAAGTGGTCACCCCCTCCTGGCAGCTCTGGCCCTGGCTCCCCAGCCAGCCCTCTTCAACAGAGCTCCTTTTCAGGCCCCAGCTCAGCCCTACTGCAGAATGGGAATGAGCTGCTCATGTATATGCAAATGCCAAGATGGGAAGGCAAGCTGGGGGAATTAGCATTTTTAATGAAACAAGACCACAGGGAAAGAGCAGAAGTAATGAGAAATAACTTGCTGTGATTTTTTTTTTTTTTTGAGGAAAAAGAGGGGAAAGGTCCCGACACCAGGACAGACCTCAGAGTCATTTGCAGGACTCAGAGGAATCTTATAATAATTGCACTAGAAATAATAACAGGATCAATAAAACAACAAAACAAAGTAATTACTATTATTTCAGTGGCTGCTCTTAAGCTTTCAATAAGTATTAGCCACGTGCCAAGGACCGTGTATACCAATCTCCCCAACCACCCCACTAGTGGGGCAATATGATTATCTCTATTTTAGGGAATGAGGAGGCTCATTCCCTAAAATCACCAGGATAGGGCAGAGTCAGGATTTGAACTCAGGTCGGTCTGACCACAGAACCCTTCCCAGTCAAAGCTACCTCGTTCCACAGGTAGTTGGCACCATCCACAGCACCAAGCACCACCACTTGAGCTCAGGAAGGGCCTGTCGGCAGCAACGATCTCATGTCCAAACTGTGGGGATGGGAGACAGAGGCCCTGCTCCACAGGGGTTGGTGTGGAATGGAGATGAAACAGGCAGCTCTCCTCCGAGAGGAGTTTCTCCTCCTAAATCCGAACAGCCTTACTGTGAAGCAAAGCCCAATCCCTGAGCTATCGATCACTCGCTGGAGAGAATTCAGTAACAGCAAATCCCATCTGTGTTCAGGAGGGAGCCAGGAGAGAGAGGTGTGAGGCGTGACCGCCCCATTAGGTTCCCTGGGTTCTGCTGTCTGGGGAGGGCAACACAGAGACCCTCCGTGCCAGCTCTGACATTGCTGTCATAATTCCTATTATCTATGTATTATCTATGCTAATGCTGTTAATATCACTTGGTTTTCACTTCCAGGATAGGAGTGGTGGTAGATGTGCCTGCTGTCAGGGCAGGGCGGCCACACACCAATTTGGGATTCATGTCAGGCACTAACAGTTTTATTGAATGGATTATTTGAAGTGGAGCAAGCTGAATGCTCCTGAGGAAGCTGATGAAGATCCTGGGTCTGGGTAACTCCCCCAGCGAAGGGGGCTTTACTCATCTTCACCCAATCAGCATTCCATTCCCAAAGGTTTCTTGGGGTTCCTCCAGGGAAGTGATGAAGGGTGCAGGCTGTGTCTGTGACCCACGCCCCAGTGCCCCTTTTCCTTGGTTGTGCCTGCCTTTGACCTGCCTAAGTTTTGTTCCCCTGTTTTGTCTGCAGGCAGAGAGGCTGCTGCCGGCTGTCTTCGGGTAGGTCCTTCTCATACTGAGCACAACTGCCCAGAGGGCAAGGAGGATTTTACTGAAATGCAGCAGACATGACAGGAGCACAGCTGCAGAGTCCCTAGGAAGTCTCCCCTTTAGCAGTGAGAGGCTGGACCCCAGCTGGTCGCTAGCAGGACCTTGAGAACACCATTCTTTGGGGCAAGGGGGTGTGAAAGCCATTGCCTAGGTTATTCTCAGCCACGAACCCTCAATCTCAGAACCGGAAAGGACCCAAGAGTGCCCCCTCCTTCCTAGCCCTAAGGTGTGGAGGGTGGACAGACAGGTGAGTGGGGGACTTCCCTGAGAGAATCTCAGTCTCTAGTTAAGGGAAGGGAGCGATCTGTTTCATTCAGAACATTTGGTCAAAGACCACTCACTTCCATCCACGTAAATCAATTTCCCTCAGTCCTAAGGAGCTCAGTTTTGAATTCAACCAAACTCTCATATTTGCCTCTCCCTGGAGTTGGAAGACCATTCAGCATTTTTTTTTTTTAAAGATTGTACTTATTTATTTGAGAAAGAGTGAGAGAGTGAGAGAGAGAGCACATGCACAGAAGCGGGTGTGGTGGAAGGGGCAGAAGGAGAGGGAGAAGCAGATTCCCTGCTGAATGCAGAGCCCGAGATAGGGCTCAATCCCAGGACCCTGAGACCATGACCTGAGCCAAAGTAAGACACTTAACCAACTGAGCTACCCAGGCGCCCTAGGCTATTCAGACTTCTTGCAATCAGTTTTCAAATTCTTAGCATCGGTTTTGATAAACTAACATAACTCTCCTCCCAGCCCCCAGTGTTGGCCCCAGCGTTGGCCTTTGTTAACAAAATCATCCCACCAGTGAAGTGGAATGCACCATTTTGCACATGGGGTACTGAAGCATTCTGTTCCTGTATAGGTGGTCTTGGAGTAAGAATACCAAAGGTTCTCTAACCTGGGCCTTTGCTGAGCCAGAGGGGAAGAAAGCAGCTCCCACAATGGGAATAGGCATGATAGCTGGGATGTCAGCCATGGTAGGGATGGGGAGGGGGGAGCCCTGTCACTTCCTGGGTGCACTACCCCCCAACCCAGCCTTGTTTCTGTGCCAGATGCTTCTGGGTGCCCAACGCCTCCCCTGCCGCCTGGCTGTAGTCATGATGCCAGCACCCAGGAGAAGGGAAGCAGAGAAACCTCTGCTGTGTGGGAGGAAGTTCAAGAGAAACCTGTGGGAGAGAAAGTTTGCTGGGCTGAGAGCAGGAGGCCAGGAATCAAGACTAGTGCTCAGGCAGTGGTGAACCCATCCGGGGGCCACAGGCAGTGGGCTCCTCCCCCCAATCAGCGTGATTGCAATCAGCCCATGAGCCTAAGTGCATTCAACAGAGCAGGTGAAAACATGCAATCTGCAAACTGCATGTCAAAAATCACAAACCAGGACAACACAAACAACAGGAAGGGGAGTGTGGGGAAGAAAAACAACCCACAGCAGGCTTTCCCTAGCCTTCACCTGGTGACCAGACAGTAGACAAGGAACTATGTGTGGAGGGTCACAGACTCCCCCCAAAACCCCGAATGGGTGTGCATGGGATGCCAGGACAGGGGAGCTCAGAGTCAGCTGACATCAGCCCTTCAATCAGTCTGTTTTACTAGTAATTTCCCCTCATGTTTTTTAATTTAATTCTCAGCTTCCTTCAAATACCAGTCAATGAACCGTCCAAATTTCCTCCAAATACCCTTGAAAATGTTGAATTATGCAATTAAGGATGGTGTAATACAATAATATGAGAAGAAATGTTGTCATACATATTTTAATCAAATGCACAGGCTTGGGAGGGATTGAGGGAGAGAGGAAGAGATTTCCCAGAGCTGCCTCTCACCCACCTTTGGGTGGCAGCTCCATCTTCTTTGTTATTAAAATCCTGCCATCAAGGTAAACACCAAAATGAACATTCACTGTCAACGGACACCTTAGGGGTAGCTGCACCCTCCCAGGTTAAATCAGGGTTTGCAAATTTTGAGAGGTAGGTCAATCACTAATGGACTATCCCTCCCATGTATTCATGCATAATTTACTCATTCATTCATTCAAAAATATTTACCAAACTCTGTTACCTCCTGTCTTTGCACAAGTGACCACAGTTTGACTGGGGATGTCCCAGTTTTTGCACTCAAAATCCAGTGACTCAGAAAATCCCTTAGTCCCAGACAAATATGGATGATGGGTCACCTAACATGCAGTTCTATTTGCTTGACTAACCGAACCATATTCCTTAGACATCAGCTGACCTTCGCTGGAAGTTCCTGAGGTGATGCCAAAATGAATGTCATTATTTCATGGCACCATTAGTCACCCTATTATCCTATATTGTGTATCGTCACACTCCCCTTCCACACACTCCCCACCATACACACACACACACACACTCACACTCACACACAGCTCCCATGGTTCCTTGGGGCCAACATCATGTCATCTTTATCACTGGATTCCTAACATCTCACTTTGGTCAGACACGTTGTAGGCACTCAACTACTTATTAAATGACTGGAAATAATAATAAAAATAGTAATAATAATAATAGCATAATTTACTCAACAGTGTTATGTTCCTGACACATGAGAACAAACCTTAAGTGACATGGTGTTCTGAATGGTGGAGAGGGGGAGAAGCACATTCAAGAAAGGGAGAATGTATATGTGTTGCTTACAATACTTGATAAAAACTAGGTAGACAGAACTTGTTGAATGACAGGCCTTAAGAGGTACAAGAATAAAAGATATTTGAGGAGAAGCTGCTATAAATTTGGTAAGAAAAGAGAGTTGAAATAAGAGGCTCCGGGGGTGGGGGAAATGGAATGGATATCTAGGTTTGGCTCAATCATGGATGCTGTGAGTATGAAAATTAGTTGCTCAGTCTTGATGGTAGTCTCAATATTGGTTTCTGGGCAAAAAACCGGGAAGATTCAATGTAGGAAAAGATTCTGCTGCTTATACTCTTTTAAACCTGGGTTTCATTTTGATTTGCCACTTGGAAAAGTCTTTTCATGTGTTGGCTCCACTGCCTTGTTTGTGAAATGGGGACTGCTATTTGACTGACACAGTGACTTTGGATCAGAACAATTTCTGTGGACTCCTCAATACAGCAAGCAGTGAACAATGGGAGCCACCACTATCAACACCACCACCATCAAAACCATCACCACCATCATTATCGTTACCACCACAATCACCACCACCACTACCACCACCATCACCGCCACCACCACCATCACCACCACCACCACCATCACTGCCATCACCACCATCACCACTATCACCGCCATCACCACCATCACCACCACCACTACCGTCACCACCACCGCCACCATCACCATCATCATCATCACCATCACCAATACCACCACCATCATCACTGTTACCACCACCATCACCAACATCATCATCAACTTCATCATCATTACCACTAAAGAATTTAAGGAAAATTAACCTAGTGTGCTATGGGTGATAGAGAATGCTTGCACTTTTAAGTGGCCACCCACAAAACTATGAACTAGGTCAACGTCTAGGTCAACTATAAACAGAAAGCATCTAGCAAGCAAGGCCCTTTTTCCCATGGATCTCTGGGCCATTTTTAATATGGTTTATTATATTATCCTTCTATTTATAGTAATTGAAAGACTCAGTAGACTCAATAGTAATTTTCTACATCACTTATCTATTTTGTCACAAATAGTTTTAGGTTGTTGCTTTTTTGTCGTTGTTGCTGTTTTCTTCTCCTTCCTTTATACATGTTTCTTACTGCCAGACTAGAGGGCAATTTGCAACTAAAGAACACACTTGGATTTCTTCAGTTTATTCGCCCAGTGTTGAGAACAGATCTTTGCATGTACTCAAGCCAAAATAATGTCCGCATTATGGTACTCCAAGCCCCTACCCTCTGACCCGTTTTTTGTTTTTTTTTTCCAATTTGATATCCATCCATGCTATGCTCCTGCCACATTAATCCACTTAGTTTCCTGAGCCCACCATACACTTCCAAGTACTGGGTGTTGACTCTGTCTTATGTTCCCTTAGTATGGGAAGAGCCAAGTTGTGTTTGAGTTTATACAAGCAGACTGGAAATACTACCATTTGTGGATGGGTGAACACTGTGAACACTGCTTGTGAATTGTCAGATATCCAGGGTTCAAGTGCTTCATCTCTGACCCACACTGGGATAATAATAATAATACTTTTTTCTAAAGCTGTAAAAATTATTGTGTTAGCACTATACATAAAGATGTTTTAGGAACTGAAAAGTACTATTGCTGAAATGTATTAATCCATAGTGTGATATAATGAAAAGCCTACAAGAGTTGGCTTTCAGTTCCAATACCACCACTTACTAGTTATGTGATCATGAATAAGTCACTTTGCAACTTTAGATTTCAAGTAATCACCCATAAAATGAGAGTAACAGCAACTGTCCTGCCAACTTTCCAGGGCTATTAAGATTGCAAGTGAGATGCTTTCTGTAAAACTGCTTGATCAACTGCAAAGGGTCAGACCAATGCAAGGCAGGGTTGGAACTGCTAAGGAAGCAGCCTCTGTTGTAGCTGGACTCACTGGAGCCCCAGTTCCTGTACACACAGATAGCATGTCCTAGGGAAGGTCTCTGCCCCTCTCTGGGCCTGCTTTCCCTTTTTACAAAATGGAGAGTGTACTGGAAGCTCTTTTGTTGTTAGGGGCATCAAATGAATTAATGCATACAGAGTGCTCAAAACAATGCCTGAACAATAATTAAATAAGTGAGCTCTAATATTATTGTTGGTGTTATTATTAGCAGTGCTCTTCTCCCTGAGCCTCAGACCTTGATCAAGCTTGAGAGTGTCCTGTGGCCAAAAGTTATTGCTCCCATCTCTGTCTCAGCAACTACCAGGTAAGGCTACTTTCTTCTTTGCTTTTCTTATCCCTCATCTTGTCTTATCTTGCTTTGTATCCTCTGGCCCTCCACCGTGCCCCCAAGGAATACAAACCAGATAAGTCATTTTACAGTGAGCATGATTTTTCCATGCTGAGAGATAGCACGAACTC
>ML106686.1:10950-45202 GCA_003697995.1 Taxidea taxus jeffersonii | reverse complement strand
GGGACAATGCTTTCTTTTTGTTTTTTTATTTTTTATTGAAAAAACTTTTTATTTGACTATTGACATGCAGTGTTGCATTAGTTTCAAAGGTACACCATAGTGATTTGATAAGTCTATGGATACCCTGTGCTCCTGCCAAGTGCAGTTACCATCTGTCACCAGGCAATGTGGTTAAAATACCATCGCCTATATTCCCTGTGCTGTACCTTTCATCCCTGTGACTTAGTCATTCTATAACTGGAAGCCTGTATCTCCCACTCCCCTTCACCCATTTCACCCATCCCTCCATTCCCCTTCCCTCTGACAACAATCAGTTTGTTTTCAGTATTTATAGGTTTGACTCTGCTTTCTGTTTGTTTATTCATTTTTTTTAAGATTCCACATATGAGTGAAATCATATGGTACTTGTCTTTTTCAGTCTGACTTATTTCATTTAGCGTAGTACCCTGTAGGGCCATCCATGTGGTCACAAATGACAAGAGCCCATCATTTGTCATGGCTGTGTAATATTCCATTATGTGTGTATTTGTGTGTATATTTACACCACATTTTCCCTATCCATTTGTTGATGGATGGATATGTAGGTTGCATCTATATTATGGCTCTTGCAAATAATGCTGCAATAAACATAGGGGTGCATAGATCATTTTGAATTTGTGTTTTTGTTTTCTTTGGGTAAATACTTGGTAGTGGATTATTGGATCTTATGATATTTCCATGTTTAATATTTTGAGGAACCTCCCCACTGTTTCTCACAGTAGCTGCACCAATTTACATTGGCACTATGCACCAGGATTACGTTTTTTCCATATTCTCGCCAACACTTGTTATTTCTTGTCTTTTGGATTTTAGCCATTCTGACAGGTGTGAAGTGGCATCTCACTGTTTTTTTTTTTTTTAAAGATTTTATTTATTTATTTGACAGACAGAGATCACAGTAGACAGAGAGGCAGGTAGAGAGGGAGAGAGGAGGAAGCAGGCTTGCCGCCGAGCAGAGAGCCCGATGCGGGGCTCCATCCCCGGACCCTGAGATCATGACCTGAGCCGAAGGCAGAGGCTTTAACCCACTGAGCCACTCCGGCACTCCTCACTGTGGTTTTGATTTGCATTTCCCTAATGACTCGTGCTGTTGGACATCTAAGTGTCTCTCAGCTATCTGTATGTCTTTGTTGGAAAAATGTCTGTTGAGTTTCTCTGCCCATTTTTTTGATCAGATTGTGTGTTTGGTGTTGAGTTATATGAGCTCCTTATATATTTTGGATATTAACCCCTTACTGGATATATAATTTGCGAATATCTTTTCCCATTCAGTAGATTGCCTTTTTGTTTTCTTCATGGTTTCCTTTGGTGTACAGCAAGGTTAATACCCAGAAATTTGTTGCCAGTAACTAAGTAGCAGAAAGAGAAATTAAAAAAAAACAACAAATCCACTTAAAATGCCTAGGAATAAACCTAACCAAGGAGGTGAAAGATCTGTACTCTGAAAACTTAAAACACTGATGAAAGAAATTGAAGATGACACAAACAAATAGAAAAATATTCCATGTTCGTGGATTGGGTGAATCAATATTGTTAAAATGTCCACACAAGGGGCACCTGGGTGGCTCAGTGGGTTGAGGCCTCTGCCTTCGGCTCAGGTCATGATCCCAGGGTCCTGGGATCCAGCCCCACATCGGGCTCTCTGCTCAGCGGGGAGCCTGCTTCCTCCTCTCTCTCTGCCTACTTGTGATTTCTGTCTGTCAGATTAAAAATAAGAAAATCTTTAAACAAAAAAAACAAAAACAAAAACAAAAAAAAATGTCCACACAATGCAATGAATCTACAGGTTCAATACAGTCTCTATCAAAATGCCAAAACCATTTTCCACAGAATTTAGGAGAAATAATACTAAAATTTATATGTACCACAAAACCCCAAAGTAGCCAAAATGATCTTGAGAATAAACAACAAAGCTGGAGGTATCACAATTTCAGATTTCAAGATATACCACAGGGCTGTCTTAATCAAAACAGTATGGTACTGGCACAAAAATACATAAATCAGTGGAATCAACCAGACAGCCCAGAAATAATGTTTATATGGTCAGCCAATCTTTGGCAAAGGAGAGAAGAATATACAAGGAAGAAAAGATAGTCTCTTCAATAAATGATCCTGGAAAAACTGGACAGCAATTTGCAAAGAATGAAACTGGACCACTTTCTTACACTATACACAAAAGTATAACTCAGAATGGATTAAAGACCTACATGTGAGACCTGAAACCACAAAAGCCCTAGAAGATCACACAGGCAGTATTTTCTTTGACATTGGCTGTGGCAACATTTTTCTAGCTATATCTCCTATGGCAAGGGAAATGAGCAAAAATAAACTGTTAGGACTATGCTTTATTTCCTTTTCCTCAAAGAATACCACAATGGTTATCCCCTGCTACTTTCATGTTCCCACTGAGCAGCCAAATGGTCCCACTGTATTCCTGGCTCTGCTACTTCCTGCTGACTATGTCTGTGTGTCATCATCTATAAAGTGGGTATAATAGTTCAGGGTTGCTGACACTTTGAGTGTCCATATGTGAAAATACTTTACTGATTTATAAATGCTATATGAAGGGACATTACTTTCCTGCTAAGAAGTCTATGAGCAAATGGGCCATCTGGCCCTCTCTGGACTCACTGCCTGGCAGTGGGGAAATAAGTTGTGATCATGCTGCCATTTTGAAATACTTTAAATGAAGACCATTTCTCTCTCCTCCTCTTGGCTCTCTTCTGCCCTGCCACTTTTGTCCAGGAGGTGATGAAGATTAGTTTTCAGGTCTTTTTCTTTTTGCTGGTAACCCAGCCTCACTGTTTAAAGAGCCTCTCAGAGCCCCCCCCACCCCCGCCTTGAATTTCTGCTTTACCATTGTATTTACAACAAGAGTCAACTGTGGGTAATGCTTGGAGCCTGTGAAAGTATTAGAAAGCCAAACAGCTCTTGTCTTCTGACCCACAGAGATGGAAGTTAATGTTAAGGCAGGATTTTTTTTTTCCCCCACAGAGGAGGTCATCAAGCCGGAGGATGAAGAGTCATGGAGAGTGGGCTGAGCTCAGGGCCAGTGTGGACAGCTGGTAACCTTACTTCCTGAGAACTCTGTGCAATCCTGATTCGGCTCTGCCCCTACTTACTGAACCTCCCTTTATGTCTAGCAGGGCTGGATCATGTTCCCAGGCCTACAGGGAAGTTAATATCTGTTCAATGGTTTCTTTAAAAGTTTGAATCTGATTGTGCGATTCAAGCCAGTAGTGTCAAACTTAAGCCAGAGGTGGCTTTTGGGGAGGAAAGGTGAGAGTTATCCAAATATTGTGACATGGGCAGCCTTTCTTTTGATTTTAATGAACTTTGTACAGTTTTCTGAGGCTCTTGGCAACTGGGTGCTGGCCTGATCCTTTGTGTAATATGAGGCTGCCACAGATGTGGCCACATAGTACTTAGGAGTGTGGTTCATCGACTGTGAACCTCGACATGCATGCTCTGGATTGTATTGCCAACCAACCATCTTGAGGAAAAGATTGGCTCATCAATGTAACATCTCTCCCTGACCCTTGGTATTCCATCTAGTTCTTATTGAAAATTACCATGTGACAGGTCTTGGTGGTGTCTCTGTAGAGATGACAGAGGGATACACTGTACGAAAATTGCCTTCATACTTGGCCTTTTGGCTGGCTGTTAGGAGGGTCACTGTTGTACAAAGTGATCTGCTCTGTCCAGGGTGGAAGGGAAAAAAGGAGGAGCTTCTAGATCTTCTACAGGATGTCAGATTGTTAGAAGTGGAGCCAGTGAAGGAGAAGACACTGGGGAAATCCAGCAAGCCAAGAGCATTTTGTGGTGTGTGGATGTGAGGGGAAATGGAAGGTCCCCCTGTTTAGGTGAAATAAAAGATTCTGAATAATCATAGATTCACAGCAAGTTGCAAAAAAAAAATATACAGGCAAATCCCACATACCTGTCACTCCTGCACCATCTTGCATAACTGTAGCATGGTGACAAAACTAGGAAATGAAACATAGTGGTTCTGAAACAGGTGATACATTGAAATAAATCATAGCACTATTGCAAAGTTAGTATTGACAATTTTTTGAGCCCCTGCAACATGCCAGTCAGGGGACAGGGCAGCTGGAGTGTAAACAAATCAGTCTTGGGTCCTCCCCTGAGGAGTTACACAAGAACCAGGGAGACTGACATTAAATTAGAAATTATGCAGATAATTCATTTTTTATTATTTTTATTTTTTAAAGATTTTATTTATTTATTTGACAGACAGAGATCACAAGTAGGCAGAGAGGCAGGCAGAGAGAGATGGGGAAGCAGGCTTCCTGCTGAGCAGAGAGCCCGATGTGGGGCTCGATCCAGGACCCTGAGATCATGACCTGAGCCGAAGGCAGAGGCTTTAACCCACTGAGCCACCCAGGTGGCTCAATCCATTTTTTAAAAATAATAATCCATTAATCCATTTTTTAAAAAGATTTATTTACTTGAGAGATAGCAGAGGGATGAGGCATAGGGAGAGGGAGTGTCAGGCTCCTCACTGAGCAGGGAGCCAGATATGGGGCTTGATCCCAGGGCCCCAAGATCATGACCTGAGCCAAAGGCAGACACTTAATTGACTGAGCTACCCAGAAACTGCCAGCTCATTCACTAATCACAATTGTGATAAGTGCTATGAAATGAAAATATAGCCAAAAGAAAAAAAAAAGGTTGAGTTCATGAAAATATAGCCTAAAGCAAAAAAAAGGTCGAGTTTATGAAATAAACCTTAACACTTTCCATGACATTTAGAAATCTTATTTTAAGATTTACATATGATTCTGGAGTAGCTTGCTCCTATGTACATTTGTAATTGTGTCCTTTCCTGGGCTTATTTTTGTCACATTTTCTCCTTTTTTTTTTCCTGGTCTGTGGAAGCCAAGTATGTCCCGGAGTAAATGGACACCAACAATTGTGCCCACAAATGGCACTTTATGAGGGTGTTTCTTTTTTATTTAATTTCTTTTCAGTGTAACAGAATTCATTGTTTATGCACCACACCCAGTGCTCCATGCAATACATGCCCTCCATAAAACCCACCACCAGGCTCACCCAACCTCCCACCCCCCACCCCTTCAAAACCCTCAGATTGTTTTTCAGAGTCCATAGTCTCTCATGGTTCATCTCCCCCTCCAATTTTCCTCAACTCCCTTCTTCTCTCTACCTCCCCACGTCCTCCATGTTATTTCTTATGCTCCACAAATAAGTGAAACCATATGATAATTGACTCTCTCTGCTTGACTTATTTCACTCAGCATAATCTCTTCCGGTCCCGTCCATGTTGATACAAAAGTTGGGTATTCATCCTTTCTGATGGAGGTATAATACTCCATAGTGTATATGGACCACATCTTCCTTATCCATTCGTCCGTTGAAGGGCATCTTGGTTCTTTCCACAGTTTGGTGACCGTGCCCATTGCTGCTATGAACATTGGGGTACAGATGGCCCTTCTTTTCACTACATCTGTATCTTTGGGGGAAATACCCAGTAGTGCAATTACAGGGTCATAGGGAATCTCTATTTTTAATTTCTTAAGGAATCTCCACACTGTTCTCCAAATTGGCTGCACCACCTTGCATTCCCACCAACAGTGTAAGAGGGTTTCTCTTTCTCCACGTTCTGAGGGTGTTTTTAACGGAAGTCAGCAATTTGGCTGCAGAACAGGAATCAGAACTCAGAGGCCTGCTAGTTGGTATCGTCAGCAAGTAGGAGTGAGGGCACCAAAATGGATGTCTGCCAACAGGGAGAATTCTGGAATGTTGGTTGTGTTTGACAAGACCCCAGAACATTCTGATTGTAAAGCTTGCTGCCTCTGGCTTCAGGGGGCCACTTTGGCCAGGCACACGGAGGGTTCAAATGTACAGGGTTCATTCATATGGTTCACAGCTAGGACCTACTTTGGAATCCTTCTGGTTTAAGTGAAGAGAGGGACAATTAGATTTATGTTCCCTGTTAAATCTAAGAAGTGGTATCTGGGCAACGCAGACTGAACGCACACAGGAGAGTGACCCACCCCACCTACTTGGTAAACTTGGTACAGGAAATAATACCTGGATAAACACCACTGGTCACTTAGGGCATATTCTCTATATCAACATTTGCTGTAGGAGGTTCTCATATCTCCTGGCTCTTGCCAAGCAAACAATGTGCTTTAGACAAGAAGTGGGGAACAGAGGTTTGCCAGAAATGGTCAGGAGTAATGGGCCTTAACAGTGGTGTTTGCAGTGGGGTTTCTCCTCTGATGTCAACTCTGGTTTTTATTAGATGCAGTCCTAAATTAGGATACCATTGGAGGCATGTGATAGAAGTGGTGACTTTACGTCTGTCTTTTGTAAGTTTTCATTCCTCATTCTGTGTTCTGCATCGCTGAGCCTTTCAAAATGCACCCTTAATACAGAAGCAAGACCTCCACTTCAATCTCTGTATTTGGCCACCTGAAAATTCCAGTAATTGGCTTCCATCACTGAATAAGTGGGGGGAAGGGAAGGCCCCATGAAATCCATTGTCCCAGCCTAACTACCCTCCCACCCCGCCCCCCCATCTATGGGGAAATCACAAGATCTGTTGATAAACCTCCTGCTGTTAGTCTTTTTGTTCAATTTCATTTTAATTATAATTTCTAAGACTGATTTCTCCCCTCAGAGTGCTAGAGTCAGGTTTGGGAGAATTTGTTATGGTTAATGAATGCTGGTGAGCAGATGGGTATGATCTTGGGCCTGGAAACCTCATGTACCAGTCCCTGCAGGCAGATGCTGCTCCAGGTCCTGGGGCAGGGCCGAATCACCCTGTGTCCCCTAGGGCCTGGCATTGTGCCCCACACAATTCTTCTTCTTCTCCTTACTCCTCCTCTTCTTCTCCTTCTCAGCACTTGTTGCGTGCTGCCTGCTTTACTGTTGAAAGCTAGTAGCTGGATGGTATAGGGCTTAAGAGCTGGGCGTTGGAGAAATACATGATTTTGAATCCTGCTCCTGCCACTTATTCTCTGAGTCTTTGGGTAAACCACTCAACCTCTCTGGACCCAGTTTCCTCATATGTGAAATGGGGATAATAAGACCCACCACACAGAGCCGTGAAAATGAAATGAGATGGTGCCTCACACTTGGTATAGAGCCCGTGGATTGTCTGTTCCCCCGTTAGAGTGTAGGCCCCGTCGTAGCAAGGACATATCTGTTCCCTTCTATATCCCCATGCCTGGCATGTAGTAGGTGCTCAATGAAACATTTGTCAGATTAATGAAAATGTGTTATAGATTTCCCTGTGATACTACTTCGAAGAGAAAGCGAAATTTAAAGATTTGAGGAATGGTGATATGAGACAATTATATTGGAAACAAACTAATTGGAGAAAGATTTTTTTTTTTTATCGACATGAGTTATCCATGTGTATCTTAGTATTAGGCACTAATTTCACATTTATTTATTTATTTATTTATTTTCCCCCATCTTTTAACTTTTAAATAGTAACTTCCTTTTGTTAATTTCACTTTAAAAATGATTTACTTATTTACTTATATTTTTAGAGAGAGAGAGAGAAAGAGAGTGGGGGGAAGGGGCAGAGGGAGAGAATCTTTAAGCAGTTTCACTGCTGAGCCGGGAGTCCAAGTAGGGGCTCAATCTCACAACCCATGAGATCATGACCTGAGCCAAAACCAAGAGTCAGACCCTTAATCAATTAAGCCACAAGGCACCCCCATTAATTTCACTTTTAAATAAATTTATTATTTTAGTTGAGAAGTCATCATTTTTCTAGATGGTGTTTTCAGGATTCCTGAAACTGACTCACATAATTTTGTATCTTTGGCAAATATACATATATATTTTACAGATTTATTTATTTTAGAGAAAGTGTGGTGGGGAGGGTCAGAGGTAGAGAGAGAATCTCAAGCAGACTCCCCACTGAGTATGGAGCCTGCCATGGGGCTTGATCTCATAATGCTGAGATCATGACCTGAGCGGAAATCAAGAGTTGGATGCTTAAATGACTGAGCCATGCAGGCGCCCCCATATGTATGTATGTGTGTGTGTGTGTGTGTGTGTGTGTGTGTGTATGTGTGTATATATATGTGTGTGTGTGTGTGTGTGTATTTAAAGATTTATTTATATATTTTAGAGACAGAGAGAGAGAAAGAGCAGGGGGGCAGGGAGAGAGGGAGAGAGAGAGAATCTCAAGCAGACTCCACACTGGGCATGGAGCCTGATGAGGGGCTTAATCCCACAACCCTGGGATTATGACCAGAGCAAAAACCAAGAGTTGGACGCTTAACTAACTATGCCACCCAGGCAGCCTCCCTACATATATGTTTAATAGAATTATGGTTTTTGGTTCCCCATAGAATATGGCAAAGACTTCCCCTCTCCTCCATTCCTTCTCTTTCCCACTTCCTTTCTTGATGTCTATCTCTGCCTCCAAGATGAAACACTGTAGTGCATTTAAAGTATTTCTGCGCATTAGGATGTAGGGAATAGATCCTTCTGGACCACATCCATTGGATGGGCCAAATCTACTTAAGGAAGGAGGGTGTTTGAGTATGTTAGCTTCTCAGGAAAAGTTCGAAATAAAGTTGAAACAGTGTTTTTCTTTAGAAGTTACTCAGTTTAGTAATTCCATAGGTAACTAGTAATTTTTTTGTTCTCCAAATTGCCAAAATCTGATATTGACCAGTAGTCAGTTTGGAGCATCATTATGTGTCTGACTCACTTGGGGATGAGGGCACTCATTCAGAGCACTCATTGCAAAGTGTTCTAGGGACAGTTCTTTAACCTGCCGCCAGATGGAGAAGTTACTCCACTTAAGTTCTGATTCTTGTTTGCCTTGTTGAAACAGGTTTTGGCACTTTTCTCCTTTCTGGAGTGGATGGTTAGCATTTTTCTGGATGCAGAAAAAACACACGAGGTCCTATATTTTAACACTTTATGTAGGAATTAAAGTGTGTGTGTTTTAAAGATTTTGGCACTTATGTGCCCACTTAAAATATCTAAAGGGTTATGTATTTTTAATCCTGAAGAGACTGGTATGGACACATGAGTTTGATTTTTTTTTTTCCTTAAGATAGACTTTGACTTTCCATTTCATGACTTCCAGCCACCAGGCTGACTTCTCCTTTCTTTGTGGGATTATAACACAACGTTAATAATTAAGAGCAAGAGTGTTGGAGATTCATGGCTCTGTGTTCAAGTCTAAACTATTCCATTTGCTTGAGCCACTTACCCAATTCAACTCTCAGTTTCTTATAATGTGAAATGCTTATTTCACAGAATTACTAGAGGGTATAAATGGGGTGATCTAGCTGATGGCCCCTGTATAGCACATATGCCATGGTGCTTACAATAGTTGTGTTTACTGTTAGCTGTGAAAAAGCAGTTAAGGACAATATTTCCCCCTCAGTTTTGCTAAGATCTAATAGACTATACAATATTTTATATCTCTCTCCAATGCATTAAAGTTTCAGACTATGCTAAATTATCATTTAATTAAGGCCCCTTTGCTTGCTCTTCCAATTGTCTCCTGCATCCTTGGGATAGTCTACTCCAGTGCTTCTTGGGGGATAGTGATATTGCCTCCCCAGGGAACACTTGGCAATATCTGGAGATATTGATGTTTGCCACAATAGGAGAGTGGGTGTTAAGTGGCATCAACTAGGTAGGGGCAAGTGTTGCTAAAGATCCTACATTGTGCAGGACAATCCTCCACAACAAAGAATGGTCTAGCCCCAAATGTCAGTAGTACTATGGTTGAGAAACATTGGGCTATAAGGTACTCAGAAGAAGAAACTTTCCTTGTCTTTGGTCTAGTCAATTCAACTTGATTAAACTCCAAGTATACACTAATTAGGACCTCTGCTAGATTCTGGAGCTCCTAAGGATGAAAAGAAACAAGCTCAGTCAAGGATGTGTGAAGGGTCTGGGGTTGTGCTCTACCTACAAGCTAGTACACTAGCCTGTTACTGTTTCATGGATGCCAGCAGAAGACACAAGGCTCCTGGGCCAAAGACAAAGGACTTGTTATTCGTGGCATAGCAAGTGGAAGGAGCATGATCTTGACATGGGTTCCCTTTATCCCCTAAGTCCTATGGGGTGACATGAGGGTGCCTAGGTGGATATTAAGCATGCAGTGGGTTTACAGCACAGCTGAGGAACACAGAACTTGGGCATTCCAATGCTCTCAATAATAAGTGGTAAGCAAATCTCTTCTTTGTGGGGAAGACAGTATCTTATCCCTCAAGGGTATAAAGAATTATATACAAGGCACAGAGGATATGGAGCAAGATATCTCAGATTGGTAGTGTTTGAGAAAGCTTCATGGAAGAGAAGATATCTGAATTGGGTTTTGGAGGGTGATAGGACTTTGGTCCACAGACAAGGGGAGAAAACATTTCTCTTTTCTTCCTGATAATAAATTAACTTCTTTCCTGTATATCTTAGCACAAGTTTAGCTTAGTCTTGAAAAAGTCTTGGCTGAGTTTGATCAACTGGTGAGCACATGTGGAATATGGCTAGTTATGTTACATCTTACATCTAACATTAATTTGCTGTGATAAGGTGAACTACATTTTTATTATATGATTTTTTTTTCATGCTGCATCTGTGGTCTTAAACTGACCCATAGGAACAAGTTTCTTTACTACCAGTAGACCCTCCTTCAACACAGGAGAGTGTTAGGCCAAGGCTGATGGGCTAGAAAGTGAGGCCTGCTGGATTACCCACAGAAGTCACTGTGGAGGTGATAAGAGCAAGGAATGATGAGTCTAATGGGTAAGCATGAGAGCCATTTGGGTAGGCACCAGAATAGTGTCTTGTTGCTCATGGAAGTGTAATCTGGGCACACTGGCTATATTCAAAGCACCAAAGGCTGGGAAGCCAGGGTGTGAAATGGAGCCTAACTGTGGGGAATCCTATGTGATACTATCCTGGAGTAGCATATTATACCACAATGAAAATGGTGGGACTGGGCTCCATGTATGGACATGGATAAACCCCGGTAAACCAGATAACCAGAAACCATTCTACATATTTTCAGCAGGAAGGGTTGAATACAGGAAATCAGGTCCTACAAAATTATTGGAAGGGGTGGGGAAGGGGCAAAACCCAAGGGTGGAGGTACTCCCTGCATATCAAGAAGTCACAGGCAGCCACTATTGCTACTGCAGAGCCCACGTAATTTTGCCCCCATCGCTACCTGAGGTTGAGGAAATCCACCTTTGTCCTCCTATTCACCTCTCATTGGTAATAGAATAGAAACCCTGTTCAGAAGGGATTCTTGGAGTTGTTGTTAGGCCTCTACAGAGCTGAAAGCAAAGAAGGGGGTGAGATGGTGCTGGGGCTCCAAAGACAACAGTAACATGATACATGATAAAACAGTTCCCTGAAGATTACATATAGCACGATCCCATTTTTATACAATGGTGTGTTAGAGCTGGCTTGAACTGGCTTATGAGAGCCAATAATTAAATTTTCAGGAATTTTGCAAGCCAGTTGTTAAGCAGAGCCAACATTAAAAATAAAATTATATAAATTTATAATAAATTATACTAAAGACAATGGTAACAAATATGCTAAACTCATCACCTAGTTATCTTACTGAATTTTACTCTTATCTATGCTTTTGAGGTTATTTATATCTATACTATCTGTATGGTGAAAATCCCATATGCTGGCATGCTACTACAATCTCTTTCAAACTCTGTGTTCGGTGGCATCACCTTGGTAGCTTGAAATAGGCCACCAGGGGAGAGCTTATAACTGACATGAAAGAGACCAGCTAATGCTACAAACCAGGGCTTGATTGTTCTGTATACATGCGGACATAACAAAATGGTGGACAAAATGTTAATAATGATGAACAGAATAAATTTAAAAGTTGGTTATGTCTGTGGCTGTTACATCATGACTGGCACAGGAATTGAGGAAATAGCCTTCCGATATTTGAAGACTTTTGTCTGATTCAACAAAGAAATTGCTCACATGACTGATGAGAAGGTGACTCACTACCATATACTTTGGTCAGTTTGCTTTCTTTTTGCTTGTTAATGCAAACAAAAATATCAACCAACATTTATCTTGGAACTACATTGGTTTCTCCATTGCAGCCATAGGTCGACTGTAATTATGAAGGTGTGGCAAAACTGAACAAAAAAATTCTGCACAACTCAACTAACTGTGATTTACAAACAGGATGTATGGGATTTTATGTATTTGATCATTATTTGCAAATTGTGTTCTATGTGTCCTTTGTATCAAAAAATGTATAACAAACTTATATAGGGGTACACACACATGCACACACACACATTTGTTTTTGGAGACGTGGTTATTAAACATTTATCATTACACCTCTGCATATATGACATAGCAACGGGATGATGAGCAACATTCCAGATAACTGTTACTTTTGGGGGAAGATCTAAACAGACCTCTTCTGCTTGGCCTTTCTCCACTCATTTGGCATCTACCCAGTCATCCAAGTTCAATGCTGAAGATTCATTGAGGAATCCTCCCCCCTGTTCACGTCTCCTCACCAGCTGTTGTTGACTTGTTCTCCCGCATTGTCATGGTATTCACGATTACATGTGCTTGGGACTCAATGAGAAACGCCTCCTGTCACTGGTTTCTCGCCTCTGACATGTAGGGAGCAGCCTGGGGAGGAGAATGTGTTTGCCAGAGATCATGGAGGACAGAGACGGAGGCAGAGAGCTCTCTGTTTCACCTGGGTTCTTCAGCAAAGTGGCTGTGGGCATTTATCAATGTAGGGGAAGCCAAGCTCTGGAAAAAAAACAACTGATGGAGGTATGTAATCAATGTAGAGAGAACTTGGGGCAGTTCACAAGAAGAAACTGAAAGATGCCTGAAAAGAAGAAAGTGACATCCCAGGGTAGGCCCCACAGAAATAACACAGGAGAGGATGGGCAGAGTCCAGGAGGAGAGATGCCACCTGGAGTGCTGGGGCTGCTCTCAGGGTGGAGCAAGTGGAAACTGGTGCTCAGGGCTTTGCTCTGGCCCCACAGTGGAGAGGAGCCTGGAGGCCCCAGGATCTATGCCACCTCCCCACCACACAGCTGCTTCTCAATGAAAGCTCTTAGAGAAGAAAGTCAGGAAAGAGGGTGGGGAGAACAGCTAGGGAAGTGGGCTCTGTGAGGCCCAGCCCACCGTCCCAGCTGCTAGAGCAGGACCTCGTTCCTGAATCTGCCCTTGTCATCTGTGTGCATAAGACAGTAGTCATCCATGCTCTAGGCAAACACCCTCTCTGCTCAGATGTGGTTTTCTGTGCCAATAATGTAGCCTCCTCCTTCTTCCCTCTCTTCCTTCCCATGTCCTTCCAGACCACTGTCCTCGCTTAGACTTCAAAGGAGAGAGAGGAGGAGCACCTTGTTGCACCAAGAGTGCCCTGGCCTTACCCACTGACATCAACATCTTGAGGATTATACTTCTTAGATGTGGACATACCTAATGCCCAAGTCAACTCCGAGGCGAATGAACACACATCTAATTTAGTTTTTAGTTCACAGGGAGGGACTAATAGTTCTGCTGTTTTCACCAAGTCCTGCATTTGAAAGCCTGGTCAGTTTTCACCATGGAGACTCAGATCAGGCAGAGCCCACTCTACTCATGTGGCCCAGTCCGGTAGCCTGAGCTGGGCACAACCTGGGGACAGCGCAGTCTTTCAGAATGCGGCTCAGCTTCTAACCGAGTGTATTCAATGTGGTATACAGAGAGATTGCAAAGAAATGAAAGTGAGTTTGTGCCTAATAATTTGGAAATTCACAATGTAAAGACGCTAACTACCCAGTCAAGGCAACCACAGAATCTGAGGATAGAAAAGGGCTTGAGTCCACTTAAATGAGGGGAACGCCAATTGAAGATGTGGTTTCATACTTCTTCCAACAGAGCAAGAAGCTGGGTGGTCCTGTGCCCAGGGAGAAGCTTCTGGGCTCACTGTGCCAACCCTGGAGCATGACTATGCAGACCTCAGGGGGCCTTGGCATTAAAGATCCTCTCCCTTTTTGTCCCTTCCATCGGCTGCCATGTACCCTGGGCTGTTTGCTGGAAATACAGATCCCAGCTCCAGCCCCAAGGAAACTCTCTGCTTAACAAAAACCCCTGGCCTGCACTGGTTCCCGGAGAACAGGAGGTGCAATTCTTCTTACACATCCTCCACCTCTCCCCACTAGAGAATTCCTTAAGGGGAGATCACCACTTGGTTTTTCAACAGTCTGCAGTCTTACAGAAGTCATTCATTTATTGCATGCATGCATGCATGCATGCATGCATTCATTCTCACCCCATCTCATCCTGGCTCAGTTCTGGAGGTGGGGGGCACACGCACCATGTAAGCTGTGGGGAACTGTCCTTTGGAGCAGAGGAGAGCACGCTTTCTTGGATGCTGGCTTCTGCGTTTCCTGTTTTTAAGATTGCCCAATTTGGCAGCATCCATCCCTCAGACACAGACACAGAAGGCGTTATTATCCCTGTGTAGAGACAGGCACAGGGAGAAAAGGCAGGCGAGAAGGGGAGACTGCAGAACGATGAGGTCTACCAGGAAGCCTCTCGGTGTGGCCTGCAGCCAGGCCTCCAGCTGTCCTATTATTTCCTGCTTTCGCCCGTGCTGCTCTGCTCCATCCCGTTCTCGTCCTGGAAGCGAAACACTGGCCGGTGCTCCAGTCCAGTAATCATTTTCAGGCTTTGTGACTAACCACGGAGAGGGATGGAACGTTCTCTTAAGACATGGAAGCGCCCTACAGTTAAATCAAAAGGAGCCTCTCCCCTCTGCAGCTCTTCATTATTTGGCTGCTGTGTTGAGAGGCTGCTTGGCCTTGGCTGTGGGTATGGTCGCTCTCATCACAGTGCACTGAAATTCTCCGCACTGTTTGCCCAGCTGGTGTCTGTTTGGAGAGCTATTTAGATTCTTCTATAGAAAGGAAAGCTTTCCGTTCTTGGAGAAACCACTGTGATTAAGTACATATAAGAGAAAGACATTATGATGACTAATCAGAACAAAATCAATGATTCCCTTTTTGCATTATACATGATGACGTATGTAGTCCACCACTTTTAGCAAGAGTGTGGGTGTGGCTTTGGGCCCAGGGAGGATCAGGGAAGAGCCGCCTTGATGCCACTGAGCAGGGGAACTGCCGGTGGGGAGAAGGACTGGAAACATTAATGATGTGATTAGGTGCCCAGTCAAAATCTGACCCAGGAAATTCCTTATCCGTTGTAATAGGAGAAAATAACTGAGGGAGCAAGAATTTCTGGTTACATTCGATGCGGTCATTTGAGGCCATCTGGTCTAACCTCCCTGTCCTGTGGGATGCTTTCCACAAAACCTGACTTGAAGCCCGAAGAATCTCTACCCAGCCCAGAAAGTGGAAAGACACCTTTATTTGAATATTATCAGTGACAGGATGCTCACTACCTCATGAGACTGTTCCAGTTTTTGAATGGCTTTAATCGTTTGAAAGGTCTCCCTCACATTTGGTTGAAAATTGTGTCTCTGTTGCTTTTCTTTCTCTGTCTGGGTCCTGCTTTGGGGACTATATGGTAAAATCTAGCCATCTTCATGCTGGTTCTTGCAGTATTTAAAGATGACACAGTGTTTGTGCTTCTGATTGTCTTCTGCCTGAATGTCTTCACTGATTCAAAGGAAAATACCACTCTGCCACCTCCTGCAGGCATCCCCCAGTTCAGATGGGGGGGTATATGTTGTTCATCTTTGGATATCTGTTGTCTCCTCCTTTGTTCATGACACTATACTTCTTATTCACCCATCCTAACACCTTGTTTATTTACTTTTTTTTGGCAGCTGTGTCACACTATTGGCTCATGTTTACCTCCAAGTCTGAAGAGCAATCCACCTCCTATTCATTTAAATTTCCTGGTACCAGAGGGTTTGGAAAGAAGCAGAAGCAAAATGTTGACCTAGTCACTACTCTCTTGTTTTGCTTTTATCAGGGACTTTGAATGTGACATTTGATACTAGAGTCTTAGGCAAGTGGATGTATTATGTTAGTAGGCAACTTTGCATATTTTTTTGTACTTAATGTGATAGGATCACATCAAGTTCATGTTCTCCTTTGGGAATGGTGGCCGGAGCTTTGTTAGGCTGTGTGTGCAGGCCACAGCCACATGAGCAGTTCAACAGGCTGAAGGTGTTAATCTCAGTAAGGAGCCGGCCCTATCCCAGTTAGAACTTTAAGAGCATTTGTGGGCATTGTCTACAGGGCCCCAGGATAATCTTCTGACCTTCTGTAAATAGCCTTTGTGTATCCAGTGCTGGGGTTAGATTTGGGGTAAGCAAAGTGGCACCAGACACAGTCCACCTTCAGGGTCTAGGGCAGCCTTCGGGGTAACTACTGTTGTGTCTTATCCAGAGCTGACCTTCCAAAACTGTTGGGTGGGCACGTTCATTCTAAAGTATATTTGTTTTATTTCCTGAACCAATAGACAGATAGTACCTAAGAGGATATCTACTTTGAGTAGATAAAGCCTGTCCAAAAATCTCTCTTCATCTGTCATCACTGGGACAGTTGGCAATCTGGTGACGAACATGGACTGGAGAAGGTGCGTGACTGAGTCATGCGAGTCCTGGCCACTGAGAAAGCAGGAGCAGTTTCTGTTTTCGCCTCCTGTGCCCAGTCGTTTGTTAGCTTAAATCCCAGGAGCCTAGGCAACTTGCTCCTTCTGTGGATTTCCTTGCGGCTTATGCCTCATATCAAATACTGGGCATATACAAATTTTATATATAGCCTGTTAACTTTCCCCCATGAGTACATCTTGCCTCCCTGCCTAGTTTGTCTGATTCTTGGTATCTTCCACAGACTTCAGTATGGTGCTTGCCAACGAAAAGGCCTAAATAAATAAATGTGGAATTCAACTGTGAGAGGAGCTGGCTTCTCGCTCAGAAGAAATGGCAAGAGAAGAGAAGAAACAGACTTTTAGGAAATTCATGCTCTGTGCTGGGAACTTTATATTTGTTATTTTCCATAATCTCCATAAGACTTTCAAGTAGGTATTAGTATCCTCATTTTGCAGAACAGAAAAGTACATCTCAGAGAAGTTAAGAAACCTGTCAAAGTTCATATGAAGAAGAGATCAGGTAGGATTTGAACTCAGGTTTCCCTGTCTGAAGGAGCAGCAATGCTGTGGAGACTGTCTGCTCTCTGTGACGGCACAGAAGGGCCAGGAGCAAAGATGCTGTGTGAGGCCATAAGCTGCCATATGGACACCTTTGAGTTATCAACCAGAACCATCTCACTACTGAAGGAAGACAGAAAAAAGGCCAGGACTGAAAGGACAAAGAGGCAAATAAGTAAGAAAAAGAAGGTGGGAGTATGAAGGAGAGAGGAAAATTACAGATTAAAGGTCCCTGTGCAGGACGAACCTCACATCTGTTCCGTAGAGCAAAGTGTTTATCAGTGAAGTAATTTATAAATCTGTAAAAAGGCAGAAAATATATGAAATACTGTTGCAAATTTGATTCTAAAGTTAATCTGGAAAAGCAAATGCACTAGAAGAGCCAAGAAACATTTTTAAAAAGAGTAATAGGGGAGATCTGTGCTTTCCTTGATGTGGAAATGAATTTAAATTCATAGTAATTAAGAGAGTGAGATGCGGGGTACCTGAGTAGTGCAGTTGGTTAAGCCTCTCTTGGTTTCGGCTCAGGTCATGATCTCATGGTTAAGATCCAGCCCCACACTGGGCTCCGTGCTCAGCAGGGATTCTGCTTGAGATTCTTTCTGTTTCCCTTTGCTCCTCTCCCCACCATGCTCTCCAAATAAATAAATCTTAAAAAAAAAAAAAGGAGCGAGACACCGGCCAGCATTCAGCCAAGAGATTAGCAGAATAAAATAGTTGATGTTGCACACTTGAGTCCAAATCCCGCAGGCAGGCCAGGCCAGCTGGAGACTCAGCCAGGGTTTCTATTTGCCGTCTCGAAGCAGAATTGCTTCTTCTTTTGAAAACCTCAGTCTTGGCTCTCAAAGCCTTCAGCTGTATGTGGAACACCGGTATATGCTTAAAGGGTCATTTTACATCAGTGAAAAGAGGATGAATTAGTGAATAAGTTATGTTTTACAACTGGCTGTTACTGGGTAAAATTGAAAAACAATAAAGCGAAGATTTAAGAAGTTAAATTAAAAAAAAATTTATATCCCTTACTTGTACCACATACAAAAATAAATTTGAAATGATTATAGATCTGAACATAAGAAGAATCTTTAAACTACTAGTAAAAATATAGGAAATATTTTCATTATGTTGGAGTAGGCAAGGCCTTTTAAATAATGACATGTGACCCAGAAGTCATACTGTTTTAGAATGACACATTTGATAGTATTGAAAGAAAACTCTCCTCTATAGCAAAAAGTAATAAAATCCCAATTAGAAAAAAAAAAAAAACATCATCAAGGTGGGGAAAATATTCACTATATATAGCTACAAAAAATTGACATAAGAAGTGCCTAAGTGCCTAAAAAATCAGTAAGAAGCCACGATCAATCCAGTTTAAAATAGCAAGGGATATTAAAAAGCAATTCACAGGAGAAAAAGTATAAATAGCTTATAAATAGAAGAGGTGCTTAATCTCACATATAACCAAATTAATACAAATTAGAATGACTAAAAAGCATTTCCTCCAGATAACAAGCATTAAGAGAATTAATAGTAGTCAGTATTGATGGAGGTTTAATATTTTAGAAGTAAATTTGGCAATATCTATTAAGAAAGAAGTGTCTATGTTGTGACCTTATAATTCTACTGCTTCATCTACCGGGGATTGGTTAAGTGACTTCTAGAATGTTATTCAGTGCTTAAAGGAGTGAGATATTTACTGTGTATTCTGACATGAAGAAAGTCTATAATAGAAATTTAGGTATAAACAGTGACTAATAGGGACACCTAGATAGCTTAGTCAGCTAAGCATCTGACTCTAGATATCGGCTCAGGTCATGATCTCGGGATCGTAAGATCGAGCCCCACATCAGGCTCCATGCTGGGTGTGGAGCTTGCTTAAGATTCTCTCTCTTCTTCTTCTTCTTTTCTTCTCTGCCTAAAAAATAAAGTGACTTACAGGATAGGTTGCAATATATGATCTGATTTTGTTAAAAACATGCATGTATGTTTCACGTATGCATGGGAAAGCAGCCTGGAAAAATGCACAGGAAGCTGTTAGTGGAGGTAATAGCTAACAATAGGATTTGGAGAACTTCATTTCTTATTTCCCACATTTTAATATAATTTTTGCAATAGTGATGATACTTGTTTATGTTACTTTTTTTGAAATTTTAAAAAGATTTTATTTATTTATTTTTAAATTTTATTTTACTTTTTCAGTGTTCCAAGATTCATTGTCTATGTAACTTTAAAACAATGATGAAAAAGACAGTGCTTGGTTGGTCTTACCAAAGCTCTGTCTATTTAGATGGTATCTTAAATACAGACAAATGCATAGTGTGTGTCATGTCATTCATTCATTCCTTCCTTCGTTCGTCACTTATCTGGTGGATACCTTTGCTGTGTGAGGTTCTTTATTTATACATGGCTCTCTCTCATCTGTGTAATATCCTTTCTCATTCTACTCCAAAAAGTGGATAGTTTGGAAAACAGTGAAGAACCTAGAGCAAAGTATGCATGTGAGGGACCCTTTTGTATGTCTGGCAGTGGGCGCCCCCATGGCTGACAAACAAGCATCAATCAGTTGTATGCTTGGATGTCTAAGAAAGCCCCTTTCTAATCCAGTCTGAAAGATTCATGTTGGAAGAGAGGATATTTTTATTGGGAAAAAAGTTCCCTTCGTAGTCATATTATGGGTTGATAGTGTGCTGGCTGTCTCTACTTCTGAGCTGTCAGTCTTGTTGCTCCGTAAGCTCTTGGCAGCACTCGAGTCATGTACTCCAAAGATAGCTGGATACAACTAAAATGAAGGGTTCCATTTTGAACTTTGTCCAGTTGTGGCATTCAAATGCCATGGGAATGTTGGTTTGCTGAATGCAAACCCAGAATGATATGATAAGTGCACATTATCTTGGGTTGTAATAAGAGACTTTGTAGGCATGGCAAATGTGCCACTGAATACATTTTGCTCTTATCTTTGGCCTGTGCTGAATTATACTGCCTTCTGTTATTTGCTTAATACCAAGGTGAAGCATGTTTTGGCTATCAAGTCCTAAATTCAGATGTATAAATACAAGGATTTTCTGAAAGGGTTTGGATAGACTTAAACATATAAAGCAGATAAAGTAAATTATGATTATTCATATCACAAGATGACACAGCAATGAAATATTAATGCAGTATCTTTAAAGACTAATTTTCATAATTCAGAAAAAATATGGTGTAGTCAAACTTTATGCCACTTTAAGAAGAGAATCTATAATAAAGTCATACGTAGTATATTTTACAACTGAAATATCCCAAGTCCCTCAAATTCAATTTGGCTCCTAGTAAGTGCAAATGGGAAGCACTCTTATTCTTTACTCTCTCTCTATCCTTTTGTCTTGCATTTTACTCAGTTGTAGTCTCAGACAAGTCACTTCCGGCTGCTAGTGCACATGCAGAGCTACTTTGCAGTCAGAGGTGTCCGTCAGCTGGAGAGCCAGTGAGGCTGTAAGAAGCTAAAGGAGTTTAACTGGCTTTATAGTACAAATGAAGCACCGAATTTATGCAATTTGTCCAGCTAATTCAAGCAAAACTCCAGAGGATAGAATAGTAGCAGTGAGCTATAAGAAGGTACCCAATGGGATAGAATTTATAATTTAAAACAATTCTGGTTTTCTAAATTCACCTTATTCATTAAACAGGAAGAATTCTGAAAACTGTGGTTATTTTCTTAGGTTCAATGTCTGCAAAACACAATATCAATATCTTACTTGCTATACAGTTTTCTTTCTTTTTTTATTTTATTTTTTATTAAAGCTTAGTAAAGCTTCCTTACTTCATTTTTTTAAAATTTAATTTTATTTTTTCTGTGTTCCAAGATTTATTGTTTATGTACCATACCCAGTGCTCCATGCAATACATGACCTCTTTAATACCCACCACGAGGCTCACCCATCCCCTGGCCACCCTCCCCTCTAAAACCCTCAGTTTGTTTCTCAGAGTCCACAGTCTCTCATCGTTTCTTCTCCCCCTCCGATTTCCCCCAATTCACTCTCCCTTTCCTTCTCCTAAAGTCCTCTGTGTTATTCCTTATGGTCCACAAGTAAGTGAAACCACATGATACTTGACTTTCTCTGCTTGATCTATTTCACTCAGCATAATCTCCAGTCCTGTCCATGTTGATACAAAAGTTGGGTATTCATCCTTTCTGATGGCTGAGTAATATTCCATCGTAAACACATCTTCTTTATCCATTCGTCTTTTGAAGGTCATCTTGGTTCTTTCCACAGTTTGGCAACTGTGGACATTTGCTGCTATGAACTTGGGGGTGCATATGGCCCTTCTTTTCACTACATCTGTATCTTTGGGGTAAATACCCAGTAGTGCAATTGCCAGGTCATAGGGAAGCTCTATTTTTAATTTTTTGAGGAATCTCCACACTGTTTTCCAAAGTGGTTGCACCAACTTGCATTCCCATCAACACTGTAAGAGGGTTCCCCTTTCTCCACACCCTCTCCAACATTTGTTGTTTCTTGCCTTGTTAATCACTGCCATTCTACCTGGCTAAGGTGGTACCTCAATGTGGTTTTGATTTGAATTTCCCTGATGACTAATGATGATGAACATTTTTCTTTCTTTAAAAAACAAACAAACAAAAAAAACCAACAAAACTAAGGATGTGAATTTAAAAAAGGATGAGAAAAGATTTCACATAATTTTGCAAATCATTCTGTCTTATGCCTGTGCTCATCTTCTTCTTTATTTTTTTAAAAGATTTTACTTATTTATTTGACAGAGATCACAAGTAGGCAGAGAGGCAGGCAGAGAGAGAGAGGGAAGCAGGCTCCCCACTGAGCAGAGAGCCCGATGGGAGACTCGATCCCAGACCCTGAGATCATGACCCGAGCTGAAGGCAGAGGCTTAACCCACTGAGCCACCCAGGCGCCCCTTATCTTCTTTACATCCAACTCATTGACTTTATTTATATCCAAATGTGAGGCTAGTATTTTTAGGGCTTATACCAGACTCAGCTTATGGACCCACCCAGATTTGCCCACTGCACTCTGCACATCTGCCCAGCCTGGCTTGGATTGCTGGTGAAGTCACAAAGTCAGATCATTGCTGCTGCCATCGTCACTGCTTCAGGGCAAGCCACTCTCCATGCAGCCCTGACCGGCAAGAAGAGGCTGATGCACTTGAAGGGGTTGGGGGCTATGACTTGAAAATGTGGAGAAATGAAAATCCCAAGGGCCAACTTTGCCCAGTGTGAGGATGCTGATAGGAAGAGGCTACTTCCCAGCTACTGTTCTGAGTTGTCTTAGTCCCTACAACCTTCCCAAAGACATCACATGAGGTCACACAACCAGCCAGGCTGTTAGGGAGCTTTGGCCAGCTTGGTACCCTGCCCCTCTGCATTTAGGCTCCCTCTCCCCTGCCTCATCGCTCCCCCAACCGTGCTTCTCTAGGAACACACTTTGCAGTGAAGTGTTAGCACATAAGTGTATGCTCCAGGTTCTCTTGTCTAGAGAACTGGGGCCAGCCAAAAGATTTGGAACTTGCCTTGACCCCAGGAAGCAGACCCGATGGTGGGCTTTGTCTGTGGTAAGAACATGGCAACTACATCTGGCATCTGGTAGCATCACAGCTACCAAAGCTTTTATCTGTAGTTAATGAGGACAAGGAGGAGGTGGAGGTAAAGTGTTGAGATATCAATTCACTGTGACACTCAATCCACTTTGGGGCAATGAAAATTTTAAGAATCATGATGTAGGATAATCACTTTGGAAGGCACTGGAAGCCTTGCAAAAAGAAAGGAATGGATGGAAGGCAGCTAATTGCTGTCTTGTAGCTCTCTCTGAAAGCCAGGGTATTCCTGTGGTAGCTTTAAGGGGGTTCTCATCTTCTACAGGGGCAGGACAGAAGGTTCTAAAAGTAAGGATCTGATAAGAAGAGTGGAGGAAATACAAAAGACTGACTGTATAGTCTTAAAGTCTCTTCAGTGTTAGAGAAAATTCCCTGATGGAGAAAGAGGAGACCCTGAGAACGAGGCTGGTGATATTTGCCTTTTGAGACTGAGAATATTAGATCACAATGGCCTGAAGCTTCCTGGCTGGCAGAGGCTGCAGAGATCAGCCTCCCTATCCCAGGAGATTATGCTGTGACCTCTCAGAGAAGAGGCAGTGCTGCTGCTATGTCAGGGGCTGAGGACATGGGTAGACAAGTTAGAGAGGGAGGGGGTGCAGACATGCAGGATCTTGGAGGGCATATTGAGGATGAGGGTCTTTGTAATTGCAGCAGAACTGGAAGCCACTGAAGAGGTTGAGACTGCAGTAGAGAAACATGATCCCATTTATGTCTTGAGAAGATCATGGCTGCTCTTTGGAGAATGATAGGAGTGTGCAGCAAGAGTTGAATTGGGCAGTTGGAGTACTATCGCTGGAGAGTAGGCAAAGGGTGACCTTCATTTGGACCATTGTAGAAGTTAGGGTTACGTAGATAGATCCAGGAGAAAATGAGGCCAAGTGTCTTGATGATGGGTTGTATAAGGGGGAAGGAGAAAAGTTGTCCAAATAGATAGGTTTCTGGTGATTGCAACTGAACAGATGGGCTGCCATTTCCTGAGAGAAAACATTAGGGCAGGGTGTTCATTGGGGAACACATTGAACATGGGGATTCTTGGACTTCCTGGTAAGTGACTAATGATCTGGAAAGGCAGTACACACATTATGTCACGATTGCATTTTTAGAGGACCACAGACTTGGTTAACAATACCAGTAAAATGTTGCTCATTTATGAGTTTGACGTTCTTTATTTTTCTACATATGACATTAGTTCTTGACAAAGTATTTCTCCACACATCTCCTTCCAAAAAACACATACCATGTATTTTTGGGGCAAGGTTTTTATTAAGTCCTATTTCTGCCACCTCTTGAAGAGGAAGACTGTTCCTTCCCCCTGATGAGCCCATTGTAGTCTGCTTTCTCAGGTGGTGTTTTGGACAGTCAACAACAAGTTGTTTTTTTTCTTCTGGTTCCCCCTGTGAGGGCTTAGCTGTTAACCTTCCCTTGTGTTTCGTTTGCCATTTGTGTTTTTAAAAGGATGCCCCATCACTGTTGTTCTCATCACTGGTTCTGTATTTACAGGTAATCTTTTTCTTTATTTTCTTTCAGCCTTCAGCAGAATGATTTTGGTAACTTGAGACTCCCTTGGGGAATACAGCCATTGTACATTCAGTCCTGATGTGTGGCAACATTGCTGCTGGTATTTTCACAGGCCTTGAGTGTGGTGGTGCTGGGAGTTTGGTTTTCCCAATTTTTAAAATATAACACTGATGCTGTTTCTGATATTCATGGAAGGACTAGTGGGATCCCTGGGACTTTCCCAAGGGGAACACTTTCCTGTATAAAAAGGAGAAGATGAGAAATTCATTTATGTTCCAGAAATGGGTATACGACTGATCAGTTAAAAAGTGCTGTTTGTTTCTGCCTAACTTATCTGACCATAGAACCACATTCAGCAAAATGCACAGTCACCTCTTTGCGGAAACGGAGCAAACTAAACACCTGCCAAATTTTGTGGCCTGAAGGCAACTCCAGTAACTGACATCTGACAGATCTATTATGACAGTTTGTTTTGAAAATGTGTTTGCTCAAGCAATGCAAGCCCCATTTTTCAGCTAGTAAATCTTTTCAGTGTCTTTGGATGGGGTAGTGGATGTCCAAACTCTCATGTTATTGGTAGAGACATATAGAAAGATGACAGAGGTTCATCAAGGGAGCAATGTCAAGAAGATGAAGAATGCACTTTAGTGAGGCTCAGGCAGAGTCTTTAACTGTTGGCCTTCAGGTATATCTTGTAGGCACTCTGGCAGCCATGGGTATAGCTTCAAATTTCCAATGGTAAGTTTGGAAATTAACCTACAATCCCAGCTGTTGTGTTTTGAAATCTATCACCGGATGGGACTGAGGCCATCCTTCCCATGACTGAGCAAGATAGGTTAGAGAGGCAACTCTACTTCTGGGAGAGATGGGATGCCTCTGACTGTGGCTCTAGCCCTTCCCCAGTAGCATTGCCAAACCTTCTGTAGAATTTCTCTACAGTTCAGAAGGCATCCCCTCAAACTTCCTTCCTCCCCTCAGGTCAGATCTGCATCATAATCCAGCATCTCTAGCCTCCTCTGGCTCATTCCCATATCCTCTCCTAAGGCAGCTCTATTAACAAATGACCTGTACGTGTCATACTCTCTTGGTTTTTGCTTTTCAGAAGACCCAGACTAACATAGGCCCCTGCTTAAAAAAAAATCCTCCTTAGAAGAGAGACATGCAACTCCCACTTGCCCACCTTTCCTACTATCTTGTATCCAGCCCAATTCACACATAGGTGTTATGTGTCTGGCCCCTAGAGATGTTTGATTTTACTTCCCAGGCCATATATCTTATTTGTTTGCTTGTTTGTTTATTTATTTACTTATTTATTATATTCATTTAGCCAACATATGGCACATCATTAGTTTTTGATGTTAATGATTTATTAGTTACATATAACACTCAGTGCTCATCACATCACATGCCCTCCTTAATACCCATCACCTGGTTGCCCCATCCCCTCACTCCTCTCCCTTCTGCAACCCTCAGTTTGTTTCCCAGAGTCCAGAGTCTCTCATGGTTTGTCTCCCTCTCTGAATTCTTCCCATTCCATTTTCCCTCCCTTCCCCCATTGTCCTCTGCATGATTCCTTATATCCTACATATGAGTGAAACCATATGATAATTGTGTTTCTCTGCTTGACTTATTTCACTCAGCATAATCCCCTCCAGTTCCATCCATGTCAATGCAAATGGTGGGTATTCATCCTTTCTGATGGCTGAGTAATATTCCATTGTATATATGAACCACATCTTCTTTATATATTCATCTATTGAAGGCATGCAATGGACATTGGGGTGCATGTGCCCCTTCTATTCACTACATCTGTGTCTTTGGATTAAATACTGCATCTTATATCCTCTTATATAAAATAGTGGAGTTAAAGAAATAGGAGAGGTCTGGAAAATTAGGAAAATATTATGCTGTTCAGATTATGGGGTTAAACTATTTGATTTCTTGGAAGTTACCAAACTTGGATGTCATGATAATTTATGAGTGACCCATCTAACTTTTTTTTCAGCAGCTCATTTAAATTTTTTCTATTTTAACTTAACCTGTGGGTTCATAGAGTTTTCTCAAAATTAGAAAGTTGTGGAATTAACGATATTCTTTGCCTTTCATTAATTTGCATAATTGTTGAATGGCCAAATTCTCTCAGTATTTGAGAAGCCTTGGGTTATGTTTACTAGTTCCCACTCTTCCCCTGAGGAAGAGGTGGATTAAACATTTTTTTTTCTTTTTTAGTACCTGGTGCACTTGCAGTAGATATTATCCTATAATTTCAGTAAATAACTTAAAAAATATTTTATTTACTCATTTGACAGAGAGAGAGAGATCACAAGTAGGCAGAGAGGCAGCTAGAGAGAGGGAAGCAGGCTCCCCGCTGAGCAGAGAGCCTGATGTGGGGCTTGATCCCAGGACCCTGAGACCATGACCTAAGCTAAAGGCAGAGGCTTTTTTTTTTTTTAAAAGATTTTATTTATTTATTTGACAGACAGAGATCACAAGTAGGCAGAGAGGCAGGCAGAGAGAGAGAGGGAAGCAGGATCCCTGCAGATCGGAGAGCCCGATGCAGGGCTCATCCCAGGATCTGAGCTGAAGGCAGAGGCTTAACCCACTGAGCCACCCAGGTGCCCCAGTAAATAACTTTTCTTATGTTATGTTAGTCACCATACAGTACATCATTAGTTTTTGATGTAGTGCTCCATGATTCATTGTTTGTGTATAGCACCCAGTGCTCTGTGCAACATGTGCCCTCCTAAATATCCATCACCAGGCTAACCCATCCTCCCATCCCCTCTCCTCTAAAACCCTCAATTTGTTTCCTGGAGTCCATAGTCTCTCATGGTTTTTCTACCCCTCTGATACCCCACCCCCTTCATTTTTCCTTTCCTTCTCCTTATGTCCTCCATGCTATTCCTTATGCTCCACAAATAAGTGAAACCATATGATAATTGACTTTCTCCACTTGACTTATTTCACTTAGCATAATATCCTCCAGAGTCATCCATCTGATGCCAAAGTTGGGTATTCATCCTTTCTGGTGACTGAGTAATATTCCATTGTATATATGGACCACATCTTCTTTTTCTATTCATCTCTTGAAGGACATCTTGGCTCCTTCTACAGTTTGGCTATTGTGGACATTGCTGCTGTGAACACTGGGATACATGTGCCCCTTATTTTCACTACATCTGTATCTTTGGAGTAAATGCCCAGTAGTGCAATTGCTGGGTCACAGGGTAGCTCTGTTTTTAACTTTTTGAGGAACTTCCACAGTTTTCCAAAGTGGCTGAACCAACTTACATTCCTACCAACAGTGTAAGAGGGTTCCCACACAGTAAAGGAAACTGTCAACAAGACAAAAAGGCAACCCACAGAATTGGGAAGATTTTTAGAAATGATACTACAGATAAAGGCTGATATCCAAGATCTATAAAGAACTTCTTGGGACGCCTGGGTGGCTCAGTGGGTTAAGCCGCTGCCTTTGGCTCAGGTCATGATCCCAGCGTCCTGGGATCGAGTCCCACATCGGGCTCTCTGCTCGGCAGGGAGCCTGCTTCTTCCCTCCCCTCTCTGCCTGCCTCTCTGCCTACTTGTGTGATCTCTGTCTATCAAATAAATAAATAAAATCTTAAAAAAAAAAGAACTTCTCAAAACTCAACACCCAAAAAACAAAGTCAAAAAATGGGCAGAAGACATGAACAGCCACTTCTCCAAAGAAGACATACAAATGGCTAACAGACACATGAAAAAATGTTTATCATCATTAGCCATCAGGGAAATTCAAATTAAAACCACATTGAGATACCACCTTATACCAGTCAGAATGGCAAAAATTGCCAAGGCAAGAAACAACAAATGTTGGAGAGGTTATGAAGTAAATAACTTTTTGAAGAGTTTCCAAACAATCAAATAGTTTCCAAGCTGCTTTTATTAACCTTTCCAATAGTTATTTTTATAAAATAAATTTCTCTACTTTTCCTCTCTTTTCAAAAGTAACCCATTGCCTCAGTTGCTCTCCTTAATTTCTGGTTTGACTCTGAGCTTTGTGGTGGTGGTGGTTGTTAGCAAGAAGATGACCATATTTCCTTCAAGTTGGGAGAACACATGATAAGATAAGAATGTATTTTGCCACCACAGAAATTTTTTGTTGTCCTCCAGAAATAACGTGGATACAGTCAGAGCTAACTACATAACTGTTGGGGTCCTGTGCACTGCTTATTGAAAAAGGTAGACAAAAGAGCTTTTTAAAAAAATTTTTAATTTAATTTTTTTGGGAAAGATTTTATTTATTTATTTGACAGAGAGAGAGAGAGTGAGAGATCACAAGTAGGCAGAGAGGCAGGCAAAGAAAGAGGGGGAAGCAGGCTCCCGGCTGAGCCCGATACTCAATCCTAGGACTCTGGAATCGTGACCTGAGCAGAGGCTTTAACCCACTGAGCCACCTAGGTGCCCCTAATTTAATTTAATTTTTTTTTAGTGTTCCAAAATTCATTGTTTATGCACCACACCCAGTGCTCCATGCAATATGTACCCTCCTTACTACCCACCACCAGGCTTAAAAGAGCTTTTAAAGGCACTAAAATATGAGGCTTTTCCCTTCATTTCATGAATCTTCTCTGTTCACTGTACTCTCCACTGTCCCATTGGGCTTCACTTACAAAACAGAAGTTCAAAGGTGGAATTATTAAGAATCATGAGATATTGATAACAGAAAATTAAACCAAACATGGGAGCCCTTCTGAGAGAGGGAACACTTCCCTTCTTCTCTCTAGAGTCTATCAGGTGGAGGTGTGCACAGAGATGATGGCTGTTGCTGGAGTCAGGGCTCCAAAGTGGAATGGAAGGCACAAGGCTCTGTGTCTGGTGTGCAAGGGCATGAGCAAATTTTCTTCTCCTATTTTTGTCCTTGGTTCACCTGCACAGTGGCTTCATCATACTGTCTACCTTAGTGGAGAGAAGGGTGATGTTTATTTGTTCATGGTGGACAATTTTATTTTGACTTTCCATTTTAAACATTTTACATCATTGTATTTACTGAGTGACTGCTCTGTGCTGGTTTCTGGTCAGCTGTCATTACTATCTCCCTGTCCTCCTGGAACTTCCATTCCCATAGAGGGAAGCATGCAATCAGCAAAATAAAAGACCAGACACAAAGTAAGGATTGTCAAGTATAGAAGTGCTGTGAAGGAAAGTTGAATAGAGAAAGTGGTTGGGTGTGGTGGGGCAGGGTCCTTACAGTTATCAAGAGGGTGGTTAGGGAAGTCCTCACCCAGAAGATGGCATTTGAATGAAGACTGCTGGAGAGAAAGGAGGCAGCTGAGCTGCCCTCAGGGAAGAGTACCTGGGAGGGTCATAGGGCAAGAAATCTGTGATGGGAGCAGAAAATGTCCTTCATTGACCTTGTATGAACTTTTGGTGCAATTTTAGCTTGTGCAGATCCACATGAAAGTATCCTTTCCTCCTTTTCAGGTAGGAAAATAGCTTCCTTGTCAATTCAATTACAAACGAATGAAAAAGAGGTTCTATGCCTTGACTCTGTGTGGCCACATCTCCCTCAGAAGAGGTGGCACAACTGGGCTCTGATGTGGACTAACTTCTACACAGAAATCTTTCTTATTGAAGGACATCTCTTATTAATGGCCGAGTTCAAAGCAAACTTCAAAAAATCCAATCGATTTCTCATTTATTACATTTTGTTTTGTCAAAGATTTTCTGTCAGTGACTTCAGAATGAAGGTGCCAATACTAAAATAATTGGTTATAAATGGAAAGTTAATTAGGCTTTCCCCTTTACACTGTCCCCTCCAAGGTCAGGGATATGACTAAAATGCAAAGAAAACGCACTTGTACAGTAGGTATATGATAGGTCTGTACGAAGGGTTGTCAGCCTTGAGACTGCCACTCAGAGGCAAGTATTGAAGCAAAAGGCTTTGTGAGCTTTGGAGGAACAGGACACAATTGTACCTGGCAACAGAAGAATGGTATCTGCAGTTACATTAATTGGGATAGCAATTATGAAAGCACCAGGGGTGTCAAGTTTCAGAGCCCACACTAATCCCCAGGAATACTTCTCCCCTGGTAGGTATAGTATTGCTGTTTTCCAGGTGCATTCCTCAGATGAATTACATTTCTCAGGCTCACTTTGCATGGATTTGGGAGCAGGATTTGGGGGTTGCTAGAAGGTTCCTTGGTTTTGTTCAGGCAACTCTCTGCCTACCTGGAGTATCACTGAACTTAGCAGAAGTGGGGGTCAAAGCTGATTTGAATTTTGTCTGGAAATATGAGCTCCACATCCTGGTTTCAGTGAAACGCAAGGTAGGACTACAAAGGCCTGCTTTCTGGAATTATTCCTGTTTACACGATGATAATGTGTTTCTTTAAGATGTTGACTCAAATGTAACTGCGTCCTGGGTCTGTTTGTGTTGAATGGCTGCTTTGGAATTTCATGGTCTTTTGGTGAACATAGACTGTGTTTTCCTGGGAAACAGAATATGAAAATAGTTGGCAATTCTTCCATAAACTGAGCTGAATTCCAAGAACAGCATGTAGGTAATCCTACCTGATTCACCTTCAGAGCTCTACTTTGAATTTCTGTTGGTGGCAACAAAGCCATCATGAAAAACAGCCTACTTCAGCTTTGTAAATGAAGACTTCCATTAAGAAAGGCAGACAGGGGACGCCTGGGTGGCTCAGTTGGTTAAGCAGCTGCCTTGGGCTCAGGTCATGATCCCAGCATCCTGGGATCGAGTCCCACATCGGGCTCCTTGCTCGGCAGGGAACCTGCTTCTCCATCTCCCTCTGCCTCTACCTGCCACTCTGTCTGCCTGTGCTTGCTCTCTCTCTCTAACAAATTAAAAAAAAAAAAAAAAAAGAAACGCAGACAGGTTTAAAAAAGTTGTTGTTTAAGGCTTTTATCTGATCCTTACCTGAATGAGAAACCCTTCAACATAACAAAAATATCTACTGTCAAGACATTGTTGGTTTATTCAGCATATTCCAAAATCCTTGTATGAAACTTGGATGATATTTGGTAGGGTCAGTGTGACAGAAGTATATTTCATAAATACATTCATCTCAACTAGTGACATTTCTGTATTCCCATTGGGGTTGACTTTTGAAGCCTTCAGATAAGTAAGAATTGCCACATGTGGGACACCACAGGTTTTGCAAGCTTAACGTGTCATTTCTCTTTCTCTACCCTCTTTACAGGAAATGCCAAATTATTAAGTTCCTTGCTATTTACTGAAATGGTATTGTTATTCCCTGTCTGAAGAGCTTTAAGGGTGGGTCCCTAGGACACTGTGCCTAAGAGTTAATGATTCCCCTGCTGATGTTTCCCAGAATGTTTCATTCTTTCTTTTCTGTTAGGCAAAGATTCAGGGAGGTTAGGCCTGAAAAGCAACACAAACCATGTACCACTCCCTCCTTGGGCCCTTTCTGCAAGTAGGTCATTTTCCCCCCACTCTAGAAACCGCTGCCACTTTTGGACAATGTCTCATGGATGTCTAGTGACACAGGGGATGGGGAGGGGCCTGGGCAGGAATGTACTGGAGCTCTTTGCATTGCATTCCTGCTTGCTTAGCCAGAATTGATTAGGGACTGGGCAGAGAGCATTTAGGCTGAGTTTGGTATAGAAGATGAAGGATTATGGAGGGCACATATAGCATGGAGCACTGGGTGTGGTGCATAAACAATTAATTCTGTTACACTGAAAATAAATTAAATAAAAAAATTAAAAAAGAAAAAGAAGATGAAGGAAAGCCAGGCAGGACACTCATTTTAGACCCATATGCTTCATATTTAAAGAAAAAAATACTTTTAGGTTAAATTAACTTCAGAAACATAAACCAGGATGATTCCCATTAGAGTACAGTTGAGTTCCTTGTCCTTAGGTCTGGTTCCACAAAACTGCCCTTATGCTCATCCTTTCACATTGAGACCTTCCCTGCTTTGGAGCCCATAGGCTGGTAATGAGCACACCCCCTGTCTGAGAATATCTATAGTTGCCAGAAGCTCACAGAGAAAAGCATCTGGAAGCTTTTCATCTCTCAGCTGAAATATCTCCCTGAGAACACACACATAGTGTCTTTGCGACACTTATAATCTTAATTTCAAATTCTTTTCCTATCACAGAGAATAGTTCAAATCATTGATTTACCTGTTTCTCCAAGAAGCCAGATCCTTTGGAAATCACGCAAAAACACCAAGAGCAATAACAAAATCAGCAACATAAAATAGGTTAGAAAGTCTGTGAAGATCTATCTCTGTTGGCTTCTTTGGACAATAGCCAGGAGAGAGCTTTGGCAGTGTGATCTCATTTCAGGGGCATATGGCCTAGCATATTAAAAGAGGAGAGGGTGCCCGTCAAGGACCAGTGTAGGAGGTCTGTGCTTCCCCAAGCAGTGGCTATCCAGCCAAAAGTCACACTTGTGTTTGCAGTGGGCATTGTTCACTCTGAGACAGTTTATTAGGGATCAGCATGGTCTTCTCTACCACTTCTTCTGCTACCCTGACTAGCTGCACATTTGTCTTTGGGAGGCTGACTCAAAGGTCCACCATGGTCAATATGGAAACAGAGTGGAAGGATCTGGAGTGTCTCCTAGCTAACTGAGGAGCTCTGGTCTTCTCTGATTCTCTGTCCTTGCATGACTGGGCACAGGAGACAGTCATCTGCAGAATGGACAACAGGCATGCTCTCTAGAAGCCTCCCTGAATGGCTTACCAAAGGGAATTTACCACACTTGTGTTTGGCTTCAGGCAACAGCCTCAGGAAGAGCATAGGGTCAACAGATTAAAAGATGGGACCTTCGCTCTCCAGCATAGATACACAATTACTTGACTCATGACACTTAAGTGTAAAACTAGAATTCTGATCCATTGATTTCTCACAAAAAAATATAATAGCACAGAGGCTGGAGTCTCAAGAACTCCACAGAGGTCATACTACCTGGGGCATGAACTCACTATCAGAGAGAAGTGTGGTCAGCTAGTTCATGACAAGATTTCAGTTAAAGGGATGCATGCTCCCTATTTTAGGTTGAATGGTGCCCTCACCTCCCCCCAAAACATAGGTCCACCTGGAACCTGTGACCTTATTTGGTCTTTGCAGATGCAATTAAGTTAACATTCTCAAGATAAAATCATCCTAGATTAGAGTGGATCCTAAATCCAAAGACAAATTACAGATTTTAAGCGTCCTTAGAAGAAAAAAGGAGGTAAGAAGACAGAAAAATGGCTCTGTAAAGATGAGACAGAGATTAGAGTTACAAAGTTTCAAGTCAAGGAAGGCCAATGCCACAGGGCTGGGCAGCTTCTGTGGCTCACCAGTCTCCTCTGGAAGGGGCACATTTTGTCTTTAGATGTTCATCTAGTCAGGAGGGCCTTACTGGTCTGGGAGCTATTCTTTCTCTTGAATCTCTTTGGTGCTCATTATTTGATGGTTTTACAGATTAACTCACAGTGTGGCCACCTTATTCCCCCAAAGTTCTTGGGGTTGGTGATGAAAGGGGAAGATCCACTTACACAGAAAATATACTCTGCAAGGGCAGAGAATGTTAAAGTATATTCTTTTTGTTTCTGTGTGCATTTTCCTGTGAGACCTTGCCAGCTCTGACTGGTTCATGTCCATTTTCTGAGGCCATGATGGCAAAGTCAACATCGCTTCCACCTTGGCATACCAAGTCCTCTTCTGAAGGAGTTGTGGGTACTGGATAGAAGAACAAGCAGAGACACAAATTATCTGAGGTTTGGTTTAACTTTCTTTCCAGGGTCAAGACTACCCTTCCCGTCTCCTCCAAAGAAGGCACTGATTTAAATGTCTTTCCTAATTAAAAACTGAGTGTTTTTTTAAAGATACACATTTCATGGAAGGTGGAATGCTCCCAGTGAGTCTTGTAGGGTGAGTAGGAGTTGCTCCTCTGGGAATCAGATGGGGTGAGGGCAGTCGGGGAGGGGGG